>VWYP01032502.1:260-26965 GCA_013400435.1 Pycnonotus jocosus
TAAGCTAGGTTTAAGGCTTACCTGCAAATTAACACCTGCCTTCAGCTCCAAGAATTACTTTTTGTTTTAAAAGAAGAAAGCGGGAACAACACAAAACATCTCAAATTTCAAAGCAGAAACCAAGAAGAATCTTTGTTTTAGTGCAAAAAACAAAAAACAACCAATTTTTGCTTAGCATAAGTCATTTACATAACCCTACCCATAATGCGGGGGTTTCCCCCTCAAATTCTGTATTGCTTAGTTTGTAACTAAACAGTATGAATACTAAGTAAAGCATCTTTCAGTACACCCCACCTTTTTGTTAAAAATTACTGAATTTTCTCAGAATAAAGATCAGGATATTCCACACAATTTTACACTATATTACATAAAAGAAACAACAACAAAAAAATCTCATTTCCTAAACTGGGCCCTCCAAAAAGTAGCAATTTTCTCTTTATATCATCCAATGACATCTGACTCTGAAAGTCAAACTGTGCTGCAAATCAAGCAAGTAAATTTTAAGAAAGAGAACACATTTTTTTTTCTGTTGTGAAGGTCTGTATGTTCTTTAGAATTAATATTCCTTTCTGTTGGCACTGGGGCTGAGGTCCTGCTGTACTTTGAAAGGGGACAAAAGAACTTTTAAAACCTACCAAGTGCCAGAAGTGTTTATGCACTGGAGAGTTCCTGGAATAAAGCTGAAAACAATAAATTATATTTCCAGGGATCAAAGGTATGTGCCCTAACAGTGCATTCCCAGATTTCTCTCTCCCATGTCTAAGCACAAAGAGAAGAGAGTAAACAACTACAGAAGAGGCATTGAGAAATCAAGAGATGTGACAGATAATAGTGAGAAAGGAAATGGTTTTATGTCTATGTTTCATTCACTTATATATTCATTGGATACTAATAAGGAAAACTCATGTAAATTGAGGTATGTAGAAGATTCAAGTTGTGTTGAAAATCTGGAATCATGTACTGAAAATATCTCACTAGAAACAAAAACTACTTATATCAATTAATAACTGAGAGAATGCACAGGTAAGGAAAGCAACCTTATAAACAATGATGCTACTTTGATGTCATCAGTTAAAATCATGAGAGAAAATAATTTTTTAACAGAAATAACAGAAATATAGAGAACAAAAACATTGGCTAATATAACAAAATACCTTTGAAAATGGTGCTTGTCTGCAGTCACATAAATTCTGAAGATATTTTTTTAAATATCCAATAAAATTATAAGATGACAAGGAAAAGCTAACTGAGAACAAAATTGTTCATTGGAGGCATAACTGAAGCCAACTACTCAAACCCCAGAAAAACCTAAGTTGTGATCCAACACTGTGAATTGAGAGCTCACCACTCTGAGTGATCCCTACAATTCCAACAAAGGGATTTGAAAATATATGTTTTGGATATAGAATCAGTTCCATTCAACCTAAAGGTTTGCATTTTCTAAACACATGCTTTCCTCTTGTTAGAATTTTTATTGAAGAAACATAACAATCTGTTTTGTTCTCTGTTGCACTTACTTGATCATATGTGGCACTGTGACTTTGGAGTTTTCTTCAAACACTATTGTCATTAATCCATTGCACCTTATATTATCAATGCACTGTGAAAATAAACATTGAATACTGTTAAAATCAAAACACAGGGTTAGGAGACTTATTCCCACACTTTTCATATTGCTATAAGCTCGAAGCACAGCTTTTGCAGGGTATGGGCTGATAGGTATTTTCTCAAATGAAAAGCAGTGATGCAAGAATTAGAGTCAACATGCTTCTCTAGCCTTTGCCTCTCAGGGTATTCCATTCAGCAACCTTTTTTTCCCACATGATTAAGTATCTTGAGTTGGAAGTGGTGTTTCCTTTGAAGCTCCTTGGAAAGGAAACAAAACTCATTATTTCCAGTATTTCCTGAAAGAGTGTAAGCTTGAGAAATCAAGACCACAAGAGAGTCAGAATGCTTTATACTCCAAGGGGTACAGTAACACCTTAACCTTTACTCTGTGCAAAAGACCAGAAAGGAATATAAAAAGCTTCCAGAAACACACTTGTAAAAACAAATTCAAGTGCTGCTCCTTGTGAAACACAGCTGTGAGGAAGCTGTCCAAGCTGTTCCCTGCAAATTCTTGTATAACTGTTTCGGGCTTGGAATTAAGAGGGATTTTCATGTAGTTCAGATGAGCCCAAAGAAGGGAACAGAGCTTGAGAAGGGGCTGGACCTGCTACCAAACCCTACAGGGCTCTTGTCTTCATAATACTTTCTGCTTTTATTCATACATAGATATACATATACATATATACTTATGTATATGTATGTGTATATATATTTATACATGGACAATCTCCTTACATCAGTAAAAAAGGAGTTCTAAAAATTATCACACACATTTATCTTGACTTCAAGAAAACACGTAGCCTTCAGGCTCTTTTCATAGCAGAGCAGTGATTGATATTGGATTGCTCAAACCTGATAATCACAGGCCTCTTCAGGTTTAGATTACATCTATAGCTATAAATTTAAAATATCATCTACATGGTTTTATGTGGGTTTCAATTCAGGATTTTAAGATTATTGGGAAAGTGCAGCTGCAATAATTCACAGCATGATTTTCTCAAATCGTTACCTAAAAGCAATAAGAAACTCATTTAGTAGAAATACTTATATTTCCCCTATTTGACCTTGAAATGTTTCAAAGAAATCCTTAGCACCAACCATGGTATCAGGCAATTTTTAAAATTTTTATAATTTAGGCTAAGAATGGACTTATTCATGTTCTTAAATGGCCTTACCATATCAGCAAATAACTCCAATAATTTTACATGTTAATGGACCAACATAATTCTCTGAAAATCTGTTTTGTAAAAAGTTCTTCAACCAGGTCTGTCTGTAACACAGCAAGTTGCAGCTCATACTGTATTTTGGGATTTTTATTTTCCTATTTTTGTTCTTTCAAAAATGTTAATCCAGCACAAAGTAAGTCAGAATTCTTATTTTTAAGCAATTTCTACTCATTATGATGATGATTCATCTGGAGATGTTGCCAGCAATAATAGCAACTTTGGAAATGCATGACATTCCATGCTGATATTCCTTTAATCAGCTATTTCTCTCTAAATTAATAGAGGACAGGACCTGAATTCAGAACTCTGAGAGATCTGTGCTCTTGTTTGTGTGCATAAACAAAACACAAATAGCCTTGATTTAGTTCTGGTTAGCTGGAAGTTCAGGGTTTGTTTTTTTTTGATTGCATTCAACTTCTTCCCTCAAATAGATTATGACAAAGTTTGTCTATTATGTTTTTAACTAAAAGTGATTTAAAAAACCACCAAACTTATCCCTGACATTTAAAAAAAATTAAATACCCTTTTTGTTCATTCACAACATAGACTGCTCCTGCAACACTGTCAGAATGTTCAGCAATTATTTATCATGCTTTGTTAGTATTCATTTTTGGTGGAAAAAAGAGCTTATCCTATTTTCTTACTTCATTATTGATGTGATATGGTATCATTTTCCAACTATGACTCTTAGATTGTTTTTGATCTGTATGAAAATCATGAACAAAGCAATACTATCCTTCTTCTTAAATCAAAATATGTATCTGGATGGGCTCTCCTTAGACATGAGATGCTTACCACTATGTTTGTCCATGGGCAATTTTGAAATTTATACCGCATCTCTGTTTTTGAGAAAGACACTTCCCTGGTGACTCAAATGCAAAGACAGAATTTTGAGGAGAACAGGCAGCACTAAGTGTTTTCGTACATAACACAGCAAATCAAAGATATTCAGCACCCCTTGTGCCAGGCTGGTTTTCAGAAGCACAGAGTGAATGAAGACCTCACTAAAACCAGGTGAGAAAAGCACTGAGGTACCTGGCTGATGTCACTTGTCCACGCAGCTTTCTCCTGCCGTGACGGGGCCAAAAGGACAACAGTGAAAGGAGGAGCATCTGTGGGCTCCACTATGAGCTTGAAATCCAGGTGTCCAAACACCTGCCCAGAACCTTTTGCTTTACAGCCAGAGGGGGAGGAAAAAAGTCACAATGTGAAACTTCAGAGTATAAGACGAAGAAAACAGTGGTTTCATTTACAATGGAAATAGCTTTAAAACATCTTCCTGATAAAGAGCAAATCCATTTAGGTATCCAACAACTCATTTTGTTGTTCACATGTGCCAAGCATAAAAACACTGGGATTTGCTCTTCAGGATAAAGTTTCTTATAACACTTATGTGCTAATACATCCTCACCATACTACAAGTATCACTCAAATTAATGAAACTACTTTCACAATTCAAGTGCAAAACTTGGCAAGCTGCAGGATGGAAGCCAAAAGGAGTAATAATAAAATCAGCCTGAGACTGTATTTTGTAATTCCATTTGAACAAGCTCTGAGTCCAGATTTGTGGGGAACCCAAGACAAAAAACTTCTCACTAATTCTTTCAAATCACTCAAACCCTGTGTATTTCAGAAAGCTAATTATCTGCTGCTTACTGAAGGCTTTTTTCCTTTTTTTTCAATTTTTTTTCAAATTTTTATTTTCTTTTCCAAGATGCTCTGGGTGAACTTGAATACAAAAATCAGCAAATAATTTGTCACATTTCTCCAGCCAACCCTCTTGAAAATCCAGTCAGGGGTGTCAACAGCAAGGACAAATACAACAAAACAACCCTCCCATCTGAGCCAGCATGTCCATTACTGGAACAGCCATTCTACTGAATCAGTTTTACACTGAATTCTACTGGTTTCACAAAAAACATATCTATTTGCTCTTATTAAAAAAAAAAAAAAAAAAAAAAAACCAACAAACANCTAGAAACTGTACTTACTACTGACAGCTGAATTTAACTTACAATCATCGTCACTCGCTTCTGTCTCCTCAACCAGTGTGCACTCTATTAGAGACAGAACACCTCCTGTCTGTGAAAACAAATCACATTTCACACAAATGTTATTTATTCCCATTTGTCACAGGTGTTTTTAAATGTTGACATGCCTTACTCCAACATTTTACATTACTCAGAGCTCTAAGGAAGATACATCAGTTTCATGAAGCACATTTTTTCTTTAAAGAACTAAATCCAAACAGATTAAATATAATGTTTTTCTTAATCCAACAGATCAATAGTACAATGCACAAAACTGATTTCACTTTTTTGCCACACTGTAATTTCTGGCACATACAGACTTGTTCACAAATTCCAAAAAAGTTAACTAGAATTTAATCTTTTGAATTTAAGCGAAATACATACAAGGTTTTTCGAAGGTTCAATTAGATTCTATTTATTTTGCATAAGTACTTGAACTATTTAAGAGGTGCAAAGTGAGAAAGCACAAGAATCTTAATAATCTCTCAACATGCCAAATTAAAATTCCATACAACATAATCCACTCTATGAGCTACCCATAAACCAGCACTATGAAAGCCTGATTCTCAACAAATATAACTAGATTGTTCTTCGATGACATTTTAGCTTAAGAGAACATGCTGTTCAGGAAAACAGAATTGACTTTGAAAATTAATTTTATTAGAGCACTGGAGAATGTTCTTTGGCAATTCTGCAGGGTTGTACTGACTGATTTATGCACTAAAAACTGACTTAAATTCAGTGCTAGATACACTGGATTTGTTCACTACTTCAAACAAATAGATACATCAATGTCTTGTTTCTAATCCCCAGTTTACTAGAATTAACTGGGTCTAAAAAAAGAAAATTTGCTGAATTCTATTATTTGCAATGGAAAGACAAAGCAACTAAACATGGTGCACCACCCCACTTTTGTTTATAGCCACTAATGCAAAGCTCAGGTGAAAGCCCTAAAACAGTAAAATGTTGACAGTTCACCAAAGATGTGTTTTCTTTTTAAATCACAATATAAAGTCCATACCTTAAGAAGATGTAGTTTTCCTCCTGAACTTCTTGTACAAATTAAAAAGTGTTTTGTAAACAAGAAGCATTGTCTTTCTCCTTCTTTCTTCAAAGACAATGAGCCGAGACGAACTTTACTCAGCTTTCCCCTCTCAACTGAGGGGACCTGGATAAGAGAACCTGGTAATGAAGGTGCAAAATTTACTGTATTACACTAATATTTAGTGGGCAGTGCTCAAGTTATTAATTCATTGAATATTATCACGTTAATTATATATTCCAGTATGAATGTGTATCAGCGTCTCTTTTAAGCACAAGTCAATCCCTTTTTTACTGCACAAGTTCCCTTTGTTTTTTATCTTAAATAGACTCAAGTACAGTCTGGACTAACACTTGTGTACATGGCAGGATTAGATCTAGGGCTCATTAAGCAATTAAACACTAAGTGGCCATTGATCAGAAAATGTGGCTGAAGAGCAAACACCACTTTGACAGCCACTACACTTGCAAAAGACAAGGCACTTCCAAACCAAAGAGACAGAGAATGGAAAGAATATGGAAAAGTTCTTTTTGACGGAAAAGAGTTTGTGTGTGCGCCCGTGTGCAAGAGAGATGGAAATGAAGCACATTTCTTCTTCCCATCTTGTACTGCATAATTGTCAGTGCTCCACAGCTCATGTGAAATGTGTTACCAGTAAAACACTCCCGAACTAAATTGAACCTGCTTACATAAGCCTGAATTTTGCTTTGCAGAGCTCCAGGCTGGGGACAGCTCTGCTTCTCTGCTGTTTCACATCTCAGTCTGTGACCAGTTTTTCCAGATTGATCTCACCATGTGTATCACCTCCAAATTTGGAGCAGGAGTTAAATTTGGTGGTGAAGTGCAACTCCTTTGTAGATTAAACAGAAAGATTTCTACCATACAACTCGCTGTTAGCAGACAGGGCAGCCAAGAGACCTCCTAGTCTCATTCCCACACATCTCTCCTCACTATTACCTTTACACTGGCTCATATCTTGTTCCAGCATCAGGTACTCATACAGCTAAACCAGCAGAAAAATAATGCTGGGAAGAGGCAGCTGCCTTAGCTCCCTGATAGGAGCAAGGTCACAAAAGCACTGAGAAACTGATGATGCAAAGGGAGCTGCACAGCAGAACAAGCAGGAGGAGAAGCCTTTGCCCTGCCTCTTCCAGATACAAACTAGCACGGCTGCATTAAAGCTCAAAGTACTGGCAGCATCCTGACACAAAGCCAGCCTGACAAAATTATCCATGAAATATTAGATTAGCAATTCTTACTCTGTGCTGTTAAAAGAATTATCTTTCTCAAAGTTCACATACACAATCTTAAATTAATAAAGAAAGAAATTTCAGTATCTGAGAAAGCTGCTATTTATCTACTCTTTTTTTCTACACTTAGTTCTCTACATATATTTAAGTTGTTAATACATAAATTTCTACTGACATGGGAAAATACATAACAGTAAATTTACCAGATATCAGTGTTCTCTGACAGACATTTCATATTTAGACTAAACATGTGTAGCACAATTTGTGTCACCAAAACAGAATGGTGAAATTATGCTCTAGAAATTTGCAAAGAAATTTGGAACATTTCAGATTCACTTACATTCTGACTCAAACCTATAAATATTTATTGGCTGTTGTGCATTTCCCCTGGACAAACAACCAACCTGCCTCAGCTGTAAGAGAGAAGGAAGAGACCATTTCCACGGGTTGGAACATGGACTTTTCCATGTTACACTGACTGTCCCTCAAGCCACACTCCAAGGCCAGCATGTTCGAAACAACTCCCAAACAAAATTCCAGGGTACTTTTAGTCCTAAAATTTCATCCACACATTTAGTGTAGCAATATTCAATCTGTACATTTTGTTTCTGCTTTGCTTACTAGAGTAATAGTACTTATAAATATGATATGCTTACAAGAGTAAGTTTATAGTTAACTTCTGTTTATTTATTTTTATGTTCATTGGAATGCTTTCAGGACTAACATACTCTGTTCTGCCATAATGGGCTGAAGGTTAAACAATGTTATTGCATGGAGCTGAAATACTGTTCAATAAGGTAAAACAGAGCAAACCTCTCTCTAAAAGCAGAAAACAGAGACTGCATTTTCTCTCTTTCAAATCTGCAGAGAGGAACACACCTACACATTCTGCATGGCTCACATCTAGCACAGACCTTGGGCATTCTCATCAGGCTTTAGTGGTTGACAAAACTGGGCATTGGCTCTACCACAGATTTCCTCTTAAGGAAAAAAAGGTCACAATTGGCCAATGTACAGATGCAATGAGCAAGTGAAGATAATTTTAAAATATTCACTAACAGTATAGTCTGGACAATAGTGTAATCCTATGAATTTTTATCCAGCCACAGTACTAAGCACTTTCAGCACTTCAACGCTTCAACAGTCACTCCCTCAGCCTTTGCTCAATACAAGGAATATAAAAGCCTGTGTTTATAAACAAACCCAAACATTCAGAAGTCTACACTGAAGTGTCTGTTTTACCAACTCAGTCTGGCTTTCCCCATGCTGGAGGTTTTCAGGCTTTTTACTCTTTTCTGTTGTTTGTTTTTACTGCTAGAGTATTAAACACTGGAAGAGGTTGCTCATTCAGGGAGGCTGTGGAGCCTCTCTCTCCTTGGAAACAACAAAATACTGACTGGACATGGCAGAAAGCAACCTCCTCCAGCTGGTGCTGCTTTGAGACTGGAATGGGTAATTTCAAAAGCCCCTTCCAACTTCAGCTATTGCATGATTTTGTGGTTATGGTACCTTTATCAGCAGCTGATGGCAGAAACATCAGAGTGTTTGAAGGCACCAGAGGGGCTCGAGGTTCTCAGTTGTTTGGATGTCAACAAATTTGAGACTCCATGAGTGCTCTTTAGCCTCACAAAGAAAATGTTTCTCACTTGTTTCTGTGCCTGACTATAAAATCTGTACCTAAGTAAGAGGCAGGGAAAATCAGACCTCAAGAAACCCAAAGGAGAATTCACAATCTACATTGCAAAACATTGCTAGGGACAATTTGTATGGTCTCTGCATGTACAACTCAACAGAATCAATCTCTTCATAAAAATGTAAAGTCTGTAACACAAAAAAAAATTTGCAATTAACATCCACCAAAAAAAGTCTGAACAAAGCACCTCTCTCCTGTTTTAAGCTGAAAAAGAGGTTCCTGTGCCCATCTACACTAATCAACACAACAAATAGAAGCCTAACTGAAAGCTGAGGAGATGGACATCACTGCCAAAATGACCCCACTGTCAGATGTAAAAGGAAAATGGGCTCCATTACTTCATTTGCTTTATTCAGATTTCTGCCTCTGCACAGAATCACATGCAGTGGGTGTTCCACCAGATAAACTGATACAATCTTGTGTAACACACACTCCTGTCCACTGTCTTCTGACTCTATGCCTAGAAATAAATCTGAATTTAATTTACTTACAGGGTTTGCAATTTAATAGGGTTTGTAAAAACAATGTTGTTTGTGTATTGTAAAAATAATATTGGAAATTATTACAGAAAATTTAATAGTTTGGCCACATAACAACAGAAGCAGCACAAAATGCATTTCAAAATGTACAGAAAGTCTATTAATTACCAGGTGCAATATGGCCTCATCAAATAGCAGATGTTCTGCTGAGGTTATCTGGAAAAGGTTTTGTGAAGGGATGCACCAAAATTTTATTCCTAACCTTTCCTAAGTATATTTAATGCTTTTCAGCACAAAGGAGCAAAACCTGTCAAAATCCTACACTACAGATCTCTTGTCACTGTGTACAAATCCAGTAACTTGCTTTAAGAGATTCAAAAGTAAAATATTCTACAAATGGGAGAAAAATAAGCACTTAAAGTAAACACCACCAAGTAAGAATTGTAACCAATATGCAGTTCCTGGCAAAAGCTGTCCCTTATTTAAAATGGAAATATTATTCTAGCATAGTATTTTGGAACTTAACAACAAATTCCACCTCTGCTCTAACTAATTTTCAACAGAAAGAGTTTCCAAAGCTACTATTACTAGACAGAAAGGAAAAGAGTGCTGCTCTTCCCCTGCTCCATCCCCTAGGGACCACAGTCCAGGCAGAATGTGAACTACAGTCCCGTGGGGGCTTTCCCACTCATGTGCTGCTGATTTTTTTCCTGGTTCCTGAAGAAAACAGCACAGAACTGAATCGCCTTTTTCCAGGGCATTTTGTGACTCCCCCTGCAGGGGCCAGGGGCAGGCTCAGGATGCTGACAAGTGCCAAGTGCAGTGCCCAGCCTGATGATGGCAGTGTGAGCCCTGCTGCCTTTAGTGCAGGTTTTTCATGATTATTGGGCAGTTTTGCAGAGCAATGTCTTACCTTGGCGTATAAAGGTTTGGCTGGTATCTAGCAATATGTCACAGCCCTCCACTATGGTCCTCTCTATGGCCAGGTTCTTACGGATGTTCTCTGTGTCACTGACCTCGTCGTGCATCACTCTGTTGGGGACAAAGCAAAATGCACTTTATCTCCCCAAAATGTGCCTCACACCTGCTGTATCTTGAAGGCACAGTGCATGCCCTTCACCACCCACTACAGAACAGATTGACCCACCCAGTGCCTCATTACTCCAGAGCAGGTTTCTTTCCTTTTTAACTCGTCTTTTCAAATCATTCTTTTGATCATTTTGATTTTTCATAGTGGAGCCAATTTTGCCAGTCTAGTTTAGTGACTGTTCCTGAACACATCTGACAGATGCCACTGAGCTGCAAACACTTCACAGCTGATAGAAGGGAACCTGATCCTTAATAGGCTGGGCTGCCACAAACAGGGAAGTCTTGCCTAGAATTGTGTAGGGAACATTGTAGATTTCCTCTCCATGGCTTTAGGGTCCCACTCTGTCCCTTCATCTTTACATCTCAATGTATCCTTTCCTTTCTGCTTTCCTTTCCCCTATCTTTTCCCTTTTCCCCTCTCTCCTCTCCTCTTTCCTTTCCTCTTTCCCTCAACAACCACAGCCTTGATACTTCACCATTTCCTTTCTCTAGCTGCTTTTTTAATAGGCATCCTCCCCTTACAGAGAAAAATACTTTTTTTTTTTCCTTTCTTTTTTTTTTTCTTCCTATTTTTCAATGTTGAAACCAACCCAGGAGTTTATATGATCTTTCAATGATATTTTCCTAAAGTGGGACTGGATTGCACTTTCTGGATTCTCCTCCTCCCTCAGAACTACATTAAAGAGGTAGAAATAAGTCACTTTATTTCATATTTATGGTCTATACTGACTTTATGATCAGAGAGGATCAGTCAGTCTCAGACTAGTTCTGAATGTTCAGTGATGAATCAGTTGGATCAGCAATGAACTCTGACTTATGAGATGAAGCCAGCCCAAAGCCGATTTATCTGCTCGTGCAGATCTCTTACAACTAACTATTCTCCAAGCCCATCTTTAGTGAATACTCCAGACACTGAATATTTATATCCTGGAGTTCACTCATGGTCTCTTTGTTCACAGCAGAAAACTGCCTTTCCCAGAGAGGAGAACCACATTTCTCACTGGGCTGATGAGAGGAACATCTGAGAAAGGTCTGGGGGTTCAGGGAAGAGCTTCATTTTGCAGGTTTCCACAGGGAGCATCAGTTCTCAGAATGTATCTTTAGTTCCTGCTTATCTGGCATTATTTGAAGCATATATGAAAGTCAACTTTCACATCAGCACACAAAAATTATAACACAGATAGAGAACTAAGTACTTTCAAAGACCATGACTATTTAAAATGCCCTTCTCTCTTTAAATTAAGAAAAATAAAATTCCTTTATGTAGAGAAAATGGCTCTGTTCATAACCCAGGAGTAGGTGGTTTCTATAGTGATTTCGATTCTCCCCTAACCAAAATAAAAGGAGACATTTGCAGATTTAAATTAGCCAAAAAAAGTAGAAATAGAACAGACAAAATATTACACTAGGATATTTTTGTTATTTTTTATTATCTTCTGGTTTGGGTTTGATCCTTTTCTTTAAAATCCATATCTTTTTTTTAAGGAAGCAAAACCAAATAAAAATAAAGAAAAACTGGTTTTTCTTTTCAAAACCTTTAATTCAAAATTATCAGACATAAGGTAGAAAAATCTTACCTTGAAAGTTCTTCTAGTTTAGATTTAGCAAATTCAAGGCTTTTTCTCTCAACGTGTTCGTGTGGCGTGTGAGCCAAAAGTTCATGAAGTGTTATAATATATCTGGGAATCTTGAAACCAATAAGGTATAATATCAGTAAATCCATATATACCTTCCCTCAATTTTAATAGATTATGAGCATGTAAATTTCTTTTGACATTGAAAATACCAGGTGACCTGTCTGCATTCAGATAAAATTCACATTGCACAAAAGGAGACTGAAGAATGTCCAGTATTTGACTATGAAAAGGTTACAGGGTAACAAGGACCCTTCAGAGCTTTTAACCACAAAAAGAAGGACCCTTCAGAGCTTTTAACCAGAACCAAGTAATGGTGCAGAATAAATGGTCTGACACAACAAGATTTATGTAGGAGGAGAGGTAACATTATGCTCAAGTGGAAAGTCTTCAGCAATGACATAATAACATTCCTCATCACACAGGAACAGGACCATCTCTTTCCCTCCTTTGACCTGGTTTCAACTCAAAAAAACCCCAAACCCATAAAAACTTTAAAATCTAGCACTTCAAAAATTAAAAAAGTACTGTTGCAGGTGCTAATGGTTCCTTAGGCTAATATGAATAACTACCACTAACGTAAGTGTCACTGATGCCCCTTTTAAATTTTTTTCTCTATCTGGCTTGCCAATAATTGCACAAACTGAGGGGGTTCACTATTCCTTTGATGAGTAAAATGTCAAGTTAAATGAAAAAGTCACAAAATTCTCAGGCCAGAGCTTTACAGATATCTTAAAACAGCTGTAAATGTCTATTCCAGGCAGATCACAGTAAGATATCAGGAGGGTAAGTACAGTTTTCAAAACTTTTGCCATTTATTTTTCATTTTCTGAAGACCAAGTCACTTGGGAACAAAACAGGCAGAAAGATACAAAACATATTCCCACTAATGTGTTATGGCTCCTCTATCATCTCTCTCTGGACTTTATAATCAGAAATCCTAAGTCAAGGAACTGCTCCTTGTCAATTTTCTTTGGTGCCATCCTCATCCCACACTCCCCCTCAACATTCTTAAGACTGAAAAAGATGGGCCAGCATAGCTGGGGAAGAGATCTCTACAGGCAGAACCTTGGTGTAACAACAAAATAAATTAAACTAAACTAAACTAATTTTCAGGGGAGTATTTCTAGTTAAGCAAGATGAGTCTTCAATCAATTGCAATGTCAGTAACATAAAATGAATGAACCAAACAGTTAAACTAAATATTTGCAAAAAATACACAGGGAGTACCTGAAACATGGGGTAGGTAAGGAAAGTTTCCAGCATTCGGCCCTCACATGCTGGGTTGGCTTCATATTGCTTCAAGAGTTTGTCAAAATCTCTGTTTTGCTTACAGTTTGCCAGCACTTGTAGGCTGTATTGATGATTCCGAACAAATTCTTGATATATGTTCAGCATTGGCAGCAGAATGTCAAATAAGTCAGCTAGAAAAAGAGAAAAGCCCTTTTTTTCTCTCTATTTTTAAAGAATGCAGTGTTTTCTCTGGAAGTGAATTACTATAATCAGTTCTGTTTCCAATATACTGACAATTTAGAAACATTAAACATAGCTCTTTCACCTGCCCAGTGATGGTTGTTCTGATTGCCTAATGGTCAGATAGTATTGCCAAAAACATGATTCTAATCAATGCTTAGGGCAGAGGAATTCTCATATACAGACCATTACTACCCACTCGGAATTCCCACGACACTCAGTCTTGTGGTTTTAATACATTCCCTTCAAAAAGGACTTTTAAGGAGTCATGTCTTTAGAAAAAAAAAATAAAATCCCTACTGAATTTTCAAAAATAAATATGAAAATTATACCCCTCTACAGAAAATAAAGTAACTTACCTAGAATTAAGGTAGGCCAGTTAGCTATTCTTGCTTTTAAGCCCTGGTGAAATATCTCATGAAGAAACATGATAGTTTCACTGAAAAACAAGTATTTAAACAAACAAAAAGACAAATCTGTTTTTATTTTTTGATTAATAATTCACAGAGAAACATCTCTTCCTCTTTCACTCTTTGCTAGAAAAGGACGAGAAGACAGTTATTGTTATGTAAATAAGTACTTCTTTTTACTGCATTGTTTAAAAATACTAGCTCAGTGCCTCTGAAAAACTTGTAGTATTCAACATAAATATTCTAACATTGTATTCATATTCTAACAAGGGAAAGGAAACCTGCTTCATGACTAAAGGAACATATTCTATTTCTCAGAAGTTTGGGGAAGGTTTGGATGCAATCCCAATCCCGTATCTAATGTTAGATGCCTCCTGGGCTACTTGAACATGCTCATTACAGCAGTACTTGGATGCCTAATGAAAGAGCAATTCTTTTTTTGCAGGATATGAAAAGACAAGTGAGAGGGGAAGGAGACTCCTTAGGCAGGACAACAGAAAATAGAAGCTTTGACGTTCTCATCCTCAGGGTCTTAATTGGGATCATATGAGGCCACTAAGTCCAGTTTTGCTCTCTTAAGAGAAAAAAAGAAACAGGAAAGGTGACAGAAAATTATGAGAACTGCCCCAAGAGGCACCATCTGTCCTTTTTTCCCTCTAGCAGAGGAAGAGACAGAATGCAGGAAGGTAAAGAGGTCGTGTTGGTTTCCAACAGTATCACCTGCAGCACCTTTGCCTTTCAGCCCTGGAAACGTGTCTGGCTCAGTGACACCACCTGCACCAGAGCCAAAACAAGGGCCAGGACTCTGCCTTCAGCTGAACCAGCAGGGGAACAAGCAGTCAGGGAAATCCATAAAAAAAACCCCAATCAAATAAAAAGCCACAAAAACCTCCCAAAAGAAAAACAAATCCCAAGTAAATCCCCTATACCTGTTGAGGAAAATGCTACTGACATCGTCGTGGCTGATGGGCGGCTTCTTGGAGCTCGCTGCCATCCTCAGGGGCCGCAGGAAACAGTTCACCAGGACATAAAGCTGGTGCACATACTCAGACTCAGCCTCCACCATGTTGAAAACTATCTGGTTCCTCTTCCTCATGCTCTCTGCATGAGGAGAGCAAATATAATCTTGGACAATGGTTTTCCATTTTCTTCTGCACAACCAGCCCCGCATAAAGCTCTGAACCTAAAAGGGATCATGCAGAAAAAGAAAGTTAGAAAAAACCGACGTTATGTGACCTATCATAGGCTCTTCACTGTAGAAATAACCTTCAAAAATAAAAGTGTTTTCTTTAAAAAAAAATTCCTTTATTGATATATAATTGTTCTGTAATTAAATATATTTTTTATTTCTGTTTGTTAAGGGTCATAATTGTTGCCAGGAAACAGACTGTAAAATGTGGCATACATAGAAGGGAATTTTATACTGCAAGCTGGAGAGCTGTCTCCTTCCCATCAGCACGAGTGCAGTTCCTTCCTCCTCCCCCTAAAACATTTCTCTTGTACCCCAAAGATATCCTGCAATACCTCCAGGTAACACATTCCAACACAGACTCAATATCATTATTGGCAGAACTCTTAAATGATTTTTTTAAGCTCAGTTTGCTTTCCATTTTGAACAGATAACACTTGGTATGTGTATTTAAAGCTGTGTATCAATACACTGCTTGGTATCAGACACCAAGGCAACAAACATGGTATTCAAAAAGACAGATTTTTGGCATTCTTTAAAAGCACCTCTATGTTATAGGAACATCAAACCAAGCACAATACTATTAAAGTTGCAAGTGGATTAAAGAGTATAGAAAAGGTCTACATCTGGTCACAGGAAATTTCATCATGTCTGTGCCCTGATCTTGATGTGAAGATCATTCATCTTGAAAGAAAAGTGCAAAATTTCACTGGTATCAGTTTACTTTGAAAAAAATAACTTTAAAAATAAAAGGGACCTAAACTGTCAAAATGACCAAGATGCAGAATGCAGTGAATTACATACAGATTCAAAGCTCTCTTGCTACTAAAAGGGGCATTCCCAGCTTCTGCAACAATGGTTAACCTACATGAAAAGGAAAATTCACACCAAGTTGCCAGCTCAATGCTGACCCTGGCTCAAACTGCACACCCCAGAAAAAGACAGAAAATAGACATGTTCCATAAAGGATTTTATGCAAATACATCACAAGATTAATGTGGCACTAAAATATACGTAATTGAAGAGATTTAAGTACGGGCAGGGCACAGGAAGACTTGTTATTTGACTATACTTAAAAAAATAAATAAATAAAACTTGACAGATCAAAATACAGAAGTACACCCCTCATCCCACCCTTCTCCCTTTAAGCACAAAAGACTTCATGTTTACCTTCTTAATTTTTTTAATATCTGGATCTTCATCTTCCTGGTTGCCTTGATAAGGTCGCATTTTTTCCTTTGTTTTATTCAGTGCTACAATCTGACAAAACCAAACACTCATTAAATGCTTCCTTGAATTAATGAAACCCTTGGTTGGAGAACTAACAGAACAATTTCCCCTTCCCCCAGCCCATGGAAGGGGCACAGAATGACCAGCACATGTCTGGGGACAGGGACTGGAGCACTTCAGGCCAGTACAGATCCCTGTCCAGCTGGAATAGGGAACCCAGAACAAGCAGGTTCTGCTCCCAAAACTAACTATGCCTTTTGAGCTTTATCAGCCTGGGACCACAACACGATTTTTAACAACATCCAGGGAATCAGAGCAGTCTGGAACAGTCCATAACACCATCACAGCCAAACTCAAACCTGAAGGCAGGGAGGAAACAACGCAATCAGAGGCAGCCACTCTCCAAAGCAGTGTGTCATCTTAAACACCCTGATAGGAAGAGTAAACCACCAGGTCCCAATATTTCAAGGAAAATTATTTATACAAGGAGTCCCTGGAGTGACTGTTACATATTAACCTCACTGGGTTCTGCCATTTTCACAGAATATTATGGAAATACTGAATACCACTGATACCTTAAGTTTTAGCCTTCATGTTTCCCAGATTCTGTATGCATTTGTATGTAACTCTGAACTTCATATAAAGTGTTAGCAAGTTCTCCCCACAGCTCAGTTAGACAAAGCAATCCTTTTCCAGCCCCAGAGCCAAGCACACCCTTGCAGCTTCAGGCCCAAGGAAGTGTCAACAACAGCAAATTGTGGAGAGCAACCTGGGAGGATGGGACTTCATAACCTGGAGCTGTAATTGGACCATTAACCCCAATATGTAAATGGACCAAAACTTATAAAAGTGTGAAAGGGTCCAACCTGTCATCTTGGGTGGAGCCCCAGCCAGGCTCTTGTACTGCCCAAGGTGTATCCTTTGAAGGCCTTTCAATAAATACCCCCTTTATTCCTGTAACTCTCTCTAGCCTCTGTTCCAGGTAGCCTCTCAAGGCTTCACCACAGCCATGCACCCAGCAGGATGCTCTAATCAGTGACTGCCTGGTGGGTCTGGCACACACCTCTGACTTGAGCCTCTCGATCTCGGTGTCCTGGTCCTCCAGCTGGTGCCGGAGCTGGTTGGCCGCCACCTTCTCGGTCTCCACGATCTGCACCAGGTGGATGTACTTCTGCATCAGCACCTCCCGCTCAATCAGGATGTCTGAGTAGCTGCCAGAGAAAGCTCAGGTCATTAAAAACAGCCAGACATTGTTTATTAGTGGTTTTAGTTTAAGAAGGCTTCTCTTCCTGAAACAACTGAAAATCCAGAGACTGATGCAGATGAAAACGTTTTAAATCATTCCTCTTCTATGCCTAAAGAACTGTTCATTATAATAATTATTCTTAGAATGACAACTAACTGTGCAAAACATTACTACTGTTAGATATTTATTATTGTTAGATATTCACTGTTGTTAGATTTTTATCTATTATTAAATATCTATTATTAGTAGATATTTAGAATAGAGACTTGACAAAGTAGAGGCCTTGTCAGGCCTCTGAAGGGGGGAAATGATGCCTTAAATTTTAGCTTTCATATTTCCCAGATTCTGTACTGCATTAGTATGCAACTTTGAACTTCACGTAAGGTGTTACTGAGTTCTCTTCACAAGGTAGTTATAAAAAACAATCCTTTTCCAGCCCCAGAACCAAGCACACCTTTGCAGCTTCAGGCCCAAAAAGCATAAATAACAACAAATTGAGGAGAGCAACCTGAGAGGATGGGACTTCATAACCTGAAGCCATAATTGGACAATTAACCCCAATATGTAAATGGACCTAAACTTTTAAAAGTGTGAAACCTTGTGACTGCTTGTCCATCTTGAGTCCATCTTGGGTGTAGCCACAGCCAGGCTCTTGTACTGCCCAAGGTGTATCCTGTGAAGGCCTTTCAATAAATACCCCCTTTACTCCATTAACTCTGCCCAACCTCTGTTTCAGGCAGCCTCTCCAGGCATCACAACCCCCTGATGGGACATGGACAGATAACACAGCGGCAATAAGCCTGCAAAGCCATGTTTGTTTGACTTAAGTTATAATGTACAGCTTGATCATAAACCACCCAAATCATAACCACCAAATCACCCAGACTGAGAGAGTTTAATACCCATTTTTAGACAGAGGTGCAACAGAATCCGGTTTTACAGTAT
This sequence comes from Pycnonotus jocosus, assembly GCA_013400435.1. Classification (NCBI taxonomy): domain Eukaryota; kingdom Metazoa; phylum Chordata; class Aves; order Passeriformes; family Pycnonotidae; genus Pycnonotus; species Pycnonotus jocosus. Next base: position 18,805 of record VWYP01032502.1, read on the forward strand.
CCAGCTACTGAGAGCAAGATAACTGCACTTTTTATGAGCTTCTAGTTCTCACACTAAGTCCAAGAATTCTCTAAATTAAATTTGTTTTATTTAAGGTCTTGATTTTTTCCCATCTTTTGGGAGGACTTGGGGGTGCATGTAGCACTTCATCAGAATTATTTCTCTCCATCTGCCAGATCTCTTTATGGAAGAATTCCCATCAAAATTGTCATTTTAGTGTGCTAACACATGTTTTATTCTTTAGGCCGTTTTAGCATTACTGAAATAAATGCCTTTAATCTAATCAGTTTCAGGAACCACGGTATCAGTGTTTCTTTTAGCTCCTGGGCAACTTTTCCCTGAAAAGGGGCAATATCCCTAGTGCAATTAGATGCTGCAATTAGATGCCACTATCAGAGCACCACGTCAGAAATGCTTCTCAGCTTCAGGTAGAGGAGAAACCAGTTTCTCTCTGTGCAGCATCTTCACCAGACTGACCCTGAAGCAGCAAAATCACAAAGACACTTTGCTGCCTCTTAACCCAGGTTTTAGGAAGGCTGTTTCTCTGAGAGTTATGTAAATTTACAAGATAAAGACCAAACAAAACACAGCAGAATGGGGGCCCTAAATCATTGACAAAGGATTCGCTGTTATTTGATATCATATTTTTCCATTGTTGAGTTGAGGACAGAATTCAACAGAAAGAACTTTTGGATTGCAAATCTCTTTCTTTTAAACGTCTTCCTGCTTGTTGCAAAGGTCATAAAACAATGAACATTTGCTATCAAATACTGTGAGGCTCTTTAAATTGCAGTAATGTGCATCCTCTATAGTGTCGGTGTTTTGAAAACATTTACTTGTATTTCAATCAATGTTAGTGCACTTACACACTGGAGGGAGCCAATATTAAGCACAGCTATTGAATTCAACACCTAACCTGGAAAACGACCTTGTATTTAAAGTAATTAGAATAAGTTCCCACAGCTATCATAAAGTAAAAGTTTTTCCTCCTTCTACAGATTACAAGAAGAATAAAAAGTGAATTTAATTCTTTTACATTTGCTGTTATATTTTGACTACTGTAGAAGTAAACAATACCCTGGAAAAACGAAGGTCAGGGCATCTCTTCCAAGAAGTAACAAACACACATAAATAAATCTGTCATGAAGCAATCCACTTATGACTCAGTTGTGCAGGAAACAACAGTGAAGTATCAGACTGGTTCTTTTAAATTTTTCAGTAGTAATTTGTTCTGTTTTGCAAGAATTCTGGGATTTTTTTAGAAACCAGAGTACTTCATTTCTTTGGACTCCAAAGAGGTATTTGTACATTCTAAAAAGTGCCTATATTAAAAGCACTAATCATGTCTGAGTTAAAACTAATTGTTTTACAATGTTATTAAGATAAAAATATATGTAACATATGCAATAAAATGCTTTGATTTACATTTAATAAAAATAATCTTTCCTATCTAAAACCAAATCCGAACAAGTGAAACATCCTCTTTTTCTATTTATCCCTCTCAAAGTGTTCTAGAAGTTTTGCTACCAATTGTTTTCAATGCAAAATTTTACAGGCTTCACTTCAATTTTATTCAAACTGATGAAAATAGTAGGAAAATAGTAGGACACAGACTCACAAAGGATGAGTGCTGATGCAGGACCCAAGATATTGTTATATACAGTGCTTTTCTTTCATTTCTTTGTTTCTTCCTTTAGGGGAAGAAATTTATGTATGTTTCTTGGATTCTTTAAATGCAGTAAGCTGGACTACCACAGCTTTGTTTTACTGGGAAACAAAAAACTTTGCTCTGGAAGACTGAAAATTTTGTTCTTTTGAGATGCTCTTAAAGTAATTCAGTGGGGTGGCTTTGGCTGTCTAAAATGTCAGGCTCAGCCTGGAAACCGAACAACATCTTCCTCATTCCCATAATCAGCATTACAAAGAAGAGTTAATTAGAAAAGCCTGTGTACACCTACACTAATTTATAATAGTCTAAATCCATTTTCCTTCTCAAAACTACTGCTGGGAAAGGAAAAATCAAAGGCTTTTGGAATAAACTTCACATACTTCCAACAGCCCTTTCCATCCATCTCTCTGCATGCCCAAGTAGAGAGCATTATGTTCAAATGTGTTAATCTGAATATCCAAAGTAATCACAGGAGCCCTACAAGAGGACAGGGTATCAATGCTGACACAAACACAGATGTATAAAAAATCCTTGTCAGAGAAAATTGTACCAAAATGTTCTGATGTCAAAAGAACACAGAAAAGAATATGAAACAACTTGTAGGCAGCCAGCCCAGGTCTGGTTTTCTGTCTGGGTTTAATAGAAAGAAACAACTGCTGCAAACCACAGCGTATAAGAAGTTGTATTAATATTTTATTGAGGGAAGCAATTCTGTAATGTCTAGTATGGATAAAAGATCCTGAAAGCTCAGGCTGAACCTGTCTTCTACCATCAACAGGTCTGTAGAGACAGGGCTCAAACCAGGTATTTCAAGAAGCTCTGATTGACCACCACCTACCTCAAGGAGAGAGGAAAAAATTAATAAGGCCCTGAGAAAAACTGCTGCACCATTTAGGCTGGTAGGAAAGCTGGAGAGAGTTTAACCATAGCCTCATTATTGAAGCCTCCTTGCTCTGGCAGCAAGCCAGGATAGAAGTTCCAGTAGTGCTACCAGCAAATATTTTTGAATTTTGTCCCAAAATGAGACAGAGTTATGGTTCATTGGAGCACTCCATGCTAATTGCACTTAAGTTGCTCAGGCTACTGGGAGAACCAGGCATTTGGTCTGGCCACATCAAGCCACCCTCTTGAAATGCAGAATGCACAGCCTAATTCACTCGTTATGAAAAACAGACTTTGGCTGTCTGGAAACCAGAAGAAATTGCCTGCATCTGTCCCCACATCCAACTTGTGCAGCTGCAGGACTCCCTAACAGAGGAAGAAGAGCCTCCAGACAGATTTTAAAGCCTGATGGCACAGTAACAGCCACAGCAGGGATGGGAACAGTAAAAGCTGCACTAGAACATAACAATCCACCCCTGTGACTCTAAGCAAGGTGCCTTGGTGATCCAGAGTTCCATGGGATCCTGGTGCCAGTCAGAGCCACAGGGCACCATGAGACCTCCACACCCCAAGTGATTTTTACCACATGATCCTTTTAACTGAGAGGAGGAAATACCAGCTGGAAGACAAGAGCCTTTAGAAGAGTGGACCCAACAACAAAAGCACCCAAACCTCATCCAAGGGGAATGTCTCACTCAGAAGCAGGGGTGCAAGGGGAGGGAAGGCCACCCTGTTGTGTTGGTTGGAGACTGTGCTGGAAGCACCTCTCATCAGCCAGTGTGTCACCCGCCAGACCCACAACTCACACCAAAACCAGCTGTTCCCATTGTCCTGGCACTCCAGTCAGAAAAATCTGACCATAGGAATTCAGCCACAAACTGGAGGAGAATGTCATCCCACCCCACGGTGCAAAACTGAGACAGAACTCAAAGCATGAGCAGCCACAAATCACAGAATGGTGGCATGCGCTGGGTTGAAAGGACATTAAAGATCACCCAGTGCCACCCCTGCCATGGGCAGGGACTACTTCCACTATTCCATGCTGCTCCAAGCCCTGACCAACCTGGCCTTGGACACTGCCAGGGATCCAGGGGCAGCCACAGCTTCTCTGGGCACCCTGTGCCAGGGCCTCCCCACCCTCACAGGGAACAATTCCTTCCTAATATCAATTTTAACTCTCTCTTAGTTTAAAACCATTCCCCCTCATCCTCTTGCTATCTGCCCATGGAAAACATCTTTCTCCTTCTTTTTCCTGAGCCTCCTTTAAAAGTGAAGCTCATGAAAAGCTGCCATGAGGTGTGTCCAGAGCCCATGGAAAGGCTCTCCACATCTCCTCTCAGACTGAGAACAGCCACCAACCACACGGGGGTGAAACCTTTTATGGGCTACAGAGAAGAGCATTTTGGGATTATACAAGGCTTGTAATGGAAGTGCAGGAACCAAAGGCAGGGAAAGGGAGGCATGGAATAAGTTTGAGGAACAGCGAGCTTTGGAAAACACAGAGATAAGGGGATAAAAGGGGATAAAGGATCAGAGGTAACCAGACTGATCAATACACTTGTCTGGCCATGATCTGCAAATCACCACCACTACTCATCCTTCCTTCTCATCAAACCACGCTTCTCACGCCTCTCCTTGGTGAGAGGACTCTGAGTGTGCATCCATGGAGCTCTCAGTGCCTCTTTCTGGAGCTGGAACCAAGAGGCCACAGATCCCTGCAGAGCCAGGGACACACAGGAGAGGTGTCAGCCTGGGCTGGGTGTGGGACCACAGCCAAGCCAGGTGAGCCGAGCGCTGGGGATGCACCGAGGCTGGGCTGAACAGAGACTTTGTGGTTTGGAGGGCACCAGAGACCCAGCCCAGCTCCTGGGGACACCAAAGACGGGGGTGGGGTGGCTGGCAGAGAGATGACTCTGCAGACCAATATGTGCCCAGCTGAAGCCAAGAGCAGCACGGGCACTTGCAGCAGCTGGGTGATGCCTTAGATTTTAGCTTTCATGTTTTTCAAATCCTGTACTGCATTAGGGTATAACTCTAAACTCCATATAGAGTGTTAGCTACTGTCTTCACCTTTTGGTCAGAAAAAACAATCCCTCTGGGCCTGACACTCAAGGACACCCTACAGCCTCAGGCCCTGAAAAGTAGAAACAAAAGTAAATTGTGGGGGAGCAAGCTGGGGGTAAATGACTTCATTACCTGAAGCTGTAATTGGAGGATTAACCCCTGATGTGTAAATGGACCAAACTTATAATTGTGTGAAAAACTCGTCACCATCATCCATCCTGGGTGTAACCTCTGGGAGGCTTCTGACTGCCCAAGGTGTATCTATTGAAGGTCTTTAATAAATACCCACTTTATTCTCTCAATCTTGTCTAGCCTCTGTTCTAGGTAGCCATTCCAAGGCATCACAGGGATGGAGGTCCAGGAGCAGCTCCTGGACAGCCTGCACAGCTCTGTGATTTCTGAGGGGCCCACACTGGGTGTATGTACTGCATGCACCACTCTGCCTCACTTCCAGCCCACCAAAATCCACAAAATTGTAGTTATTAAAGCACCAGGCCTCATCTAATACATCTTCACTGATAGCAAGGCATCAGTACAAGGCAGCTCTGAGTTGCCACACTGAGCCTACACCCACCTGCAAAATACTGTGTAAAATACACAGCAAAGTGTGCCTGCAAATCTGAGAGAAAGCCTTTTTGCTTCTACTTGTTTCTTATTGTAAATTTTAACTTTAATTGTAAATCATTAGAGGGTTGTAGTTCCTCATACACTTTAAACAGTGACCCACAGGTGGAAGAAGCATTCCCATTTTCCTCCCTGCTCCTCTCCCACATCACCTGTGCAGTAAGCAGACCTGGAGGAATGAGATTGATTAAAACTAAGCTGGCAATAAATTTAAAAAGCCTATTTACTTTTCAAATCAGTTCGCCAATTAAGTTCACACTTGTGCCTGCATGAAAGAAGGGTTTTCATTCCCACACATGGGAAATTTAAGACTATGGAATAAGTTAAAGCAGAGAAGTGCAATAAATTTTATTAATACTGCATCCATATTTAATAAAAAAAAAAAGGCATAAGAGTTTTTGAGCTAAATGCAAAAAAAGCCTTAAAATATAGAAGATTTTGTAAGAGAGTGGTAAGCATACCTCAGTGTATTGAGGATGAAACAGATTTTTTCATAAGAGAACAAGTTCTGGAACAAAGCCAAAACCAGGACTTCCAGATGCAGTCACTGATAGAGGAATTAGGATTTGCCATGAATAAATCCTCCTGCCCAAAAATGTAGCTCAGACAAAGCAATCCATACTTTGCCGCCCTGGATATTATTGAGAAACTAAAACAGTGAAAATTCAAATAAAATGGAAGGAGAAGAAAAGTAAGTACAGATGTGGAACTGATAATGAGGTTCCATTAAAATACACTGGATTAAGTATCCCATTTCCTGCTCAAAAGCCAAACTATCCCCCATGTGAGGAGAGGGCTCTATGGACAGAAACAATTTACAGCATCACATGAGAAAAGATCCTTAAATTATGAGCTGGCATCCAAATAAAATTCTTGTTTACCCAGAATGGACCATGGGGTGTACTGAGATTGGAGCGTCCTTTATTCAAGCCTTTGTTTATAACTGACAAAGTAAGACATGGAAGAAATTTTGATGGCTACAAACATGTACTGGGGAGGGAAAAAAAAAGAAAAAAGAAAGAAAGAAAAAAAAAAAGGCAGTCCAAAATTAGATTTTCTATATGTCAATCTAAGAAAACAAAAAAAGCCTCAACTACCTCGATTGCATTGTCTCAGTTAACACAGGGATTACTACAGCTCCTCATGAGGATAAGACCCTCTGGAAAGCAATTAAATATTTCCCTTTTTCAAATGCCAGCATATTCACGCAGAACAAGATGTTCCCTGTTCTGTTTTCAATATAAGAGTAGTGGCGATCTACTCAATGCCTCCTACAATTTTTAACTAAGACACCTGGGATAGTACAAAAAGGTATCTTTAGAGTGCTACATAAAATGCCATTCACGAATTCCTAACAAAAACCTTGGGTCAGGCTCAAATCAACAGTGGCATTCAAGAAGTTGCCAAAACTTCTCCCATTTGTCAAAAATACAGATAAACTGAAAAGAAAAGGTCTAGATCATGATGCAGGAAAAGAAAATCTGTGCTATTTTGTTCAATTAAGTTGGCAAGAAAAGTCTTACACAATTCTCTAAAACTACTCCTTGAGCCTCTTTTTATGTATCTTCAGCAAAAGACACAACGGTTTAGTAACTAACTAGAAACTTCAGGTTGTTTTGCTCGACACAATGCAAAGCAAACAAAAGCAGCTTCCAGTGAAGTAGAAAATCATCAGAGCAAGGAGGTAACCCACAATAGGGAATGACATTCCATGCTTACCAGCAAAATTTTACAATTTTTTTGGCTACTTGTTGGCATTTTGTCCATGAGAACACAAGAAAGCCATGTCCATATCCCTGGGAAGCTTCCCCAAGAATTTAGATACCTATGCAAGAAAGGTGATTAAGAAAATCCCCTAAATGGCATAGGACCATGAAACTGTCGATCCCAAAGGTGTCCATAGCTCAGTATCATCAGGAGATAGGCCCAAATAAAGCGGAAATAGTCAAATAGCAAAAGGGATGGAGAGAAAAATACTGATCTTAGTGGCCTCAGAGATCCAGCTGTCCTGTAGATCCTGCAATTACAACTTCCTGGTGAAGTCAAAAGTCAACCAATCTGACCCTGAATGTCACAACCAACTTCTTCACAAGTCCTCATTATTTTCAGCTCTGTGTTGTTTATCATTGCCTTCATTTACTGTCAGTTTCTACCTTGAAGATTCATGTGTGACACATTTACAGGCTAAACCACAAAGACAAAAAATTTAGTTCATGTTATGAAGCTCTTCTTGTTTACATGCCTTTTACACCAGACAATGGACAAGAATCCCAGAATCCTAAGATCCCTGAGGCTGGAAAATCCCTGCCAGCCCATCGAGTCGCAGCTGTGCCTGATCTCCCCCTTGTCCCCAGCTCAGAGCTTTGAGTACCACCTCCAGCCCTTCCTTGGACACCTCCAGGGATGGGAACTCCAAACCTCCCTGGGCAGCCCCTGACAAGGCCTGAGCACCATGGGGAAATTCCTGCTGATGTCCAACCTGAGCCTCCCCTGGCCCAGCCTGAGGCCGTTCCCTCTCCTCCTGTCCCTGTTCCCTGGGAGCAGAGCCCGACCCCCCTGGCTGTCCCCTCCTGTCAGGGAGAGGTTGTGGCAAAATCAAACTGATGCTGCAAAGAGGGATCCCCAGGATGTTGCTGTCCCTGAATGCCATGAGCATGAGGCAAAAAACCCTGCTCCCTTCTTCAATCACTGTCAGTAGCATGCCTTAAGATTTTAGCTTTTATATTTTTCATATCCTATACTGCATTAGTGCATAACTCTAAACTCCATATAGAGTGTTAGCTACTGTCTTCACCTTTTGGTCAGAAAAAACAATCCCTCTGGGCCTGACACCCAAGGACACCCTACAGCCTCAGGCCCCAAACAGTAGAAACAAAAATGAACTGAGGGGAAATGAACTGAGGGTAAATGACTTCATTACCT
>VWYP01032505.1:178-41861 GCA_013400435.1 Pycnonotus jocosus
ACCCGCCGTGCGCTGCTCCTGCGGGGCTGCGCCTCGCCTCGGGATGAAACGCTCGCAATTAAGAACGCGGAGGTTGCCTCGCTTGCTCGGCTGCCGACCCAACGTTCGTCTCTCTCTTCTTGTTGGTTGAGAAGGAAACCTTACTGGTGCTGTCAGGCTTAGAAACAGCAGGGTGAAATTTACGGGTTTCGGTATTCGGTTTCTTCGTTTCTGTATCTGGATTTTCACCAACATGTGCCGTAGGTTTACAGCCAGATGCTTTTGCAAAATGGATGAAATCTGAAATACCCTTCTAGGTAAATATAAGTAAGTTACATATTGGCTGGCAATACTGTTATGGGTAACAGGTGAAAAATAGCTTCCTACGAATGTAATATTCATGCATTACAAATGTGGGGAGTTCTATAAAGGAAGTTGATTCTTCATCACATCAGTAGATGCTAGTGTCATTATCCTTACATAAATCACTGTGAAATTTACCTGCGGCGCAAGCCATTTAGGCAAACAAACTATTTCACCTTTACAGAGAAACAGTGTTGCACTCGGTTATCACTGTTGTCAAATACATATTTTTATTCTAGCCCATACCCAGAAAAAGCAAAGTCCTAATAAAAGATGAGTGAGCCCCACCCCAGTAAGTTAATGGCCTAAGACACAAATGCTATGATACACACAAGTACCTGAAATAACTAATAACGAGTACCTGAGCATTAAAGTGTTTAAATGCCTTTCTCCATCAAGGCCTTAGATCCTTTTAAGTAGCCAAAATAAGAACATAATTTAATTAAAAGGATACGATCAAATAAATTGCTATAGTGAGTTGAACATCTAGTCCAATATCCTGGCTCTGACTACAGTCATTAGCAGACGCTGAAGGGAGAAAAACATAACAAACAGGACTGGCATACAGGGATCTTTTCCTGGCATATCCTTTCAAGTTTCAGCAACACATAGAACATGGATTTCTTAAACTGGAGTTTGCTCTCAAACCATCATATTTAATAAACTTTGAGTTTCCCTACTCCCCTTTCAAAAAATCTGTTTATGCTTTGGTCTCAACTCTGTTCTTTGGCAATGAGCACCACAATTTAATTACGATTTGTGTGAAAAAGTACTTCCTTTTGCTTGCTATGAACCTGCTGCCTGATAATTTCACTCCTTAGCTTTTGTCTGTGACAAGGTGCATATACTGTGTCTATGTAAAATGCAAGGAGTGTCCTCTCAAACCAGAGCAGGTACAGCACTGGCAGATCAGGTCCCTTCGTTTTCACTATCACCAAGCTGAGAGGCCTGCCTAGGAGTGTAAAGCTGTACTCAGCCCTTGGTCTTTATCTTAAAGATACAGATAAGAATAGTTATTCTTTTTCTTGTTATGCAACATGGACACTTATGCACAAAGAATTGCCCTGAACCCATGAACTTCTTTCAAGAAGGCTACTGAAAAGCTGTCTGTTGAAGAATACTCCCTGCACTATTGATTTGAATTGAAATCTGACTGGCAGCTTGGTGAAAAATTCACTATCCTAATGCAGTTTTCTACCTACCCTGAAAAGAAGATGAAATATTTTATTGTTAACTGCAATTCTTATTTTTTTTACAACTATATTAAATACAAAATGCAAACTATATGTCAAGGGATATATGAACTCTGTAGATTTGAAGTAGCATAATTTTCTAATTGTTCTGTGTAATGTTCTTTATAAGGGTATGCATATTGAACAACATGCACAGTTTCAAAAGAAAAGTTTAAATGCCCCATAAAATGTAGCTGATTTGTAAGGAGCTATAACACAAATTCTTCTTCAGAAGAGTACTACTGAGTTCAGTCCTGCTTGAGGAGGTATTGATCAGACCAACACTGTGGAATACATCCCTGATCTCAGTGGTAACCCCTCTTTGGTTTTGACATAAGAATAATAAAGGAATAAGAGACCAGAGAACTACAAAAGCACAGCCTGGGCCCAAAGACACAGAAGTTCTCACAGTTTTAATTTGACAGCAGACACAACTTGGGGCAACACAATCCACAGCAGAACATGTGAAGTAGAGAAGGGTGGAAACCCATGCGTTGTGAAATTCTTCACAAAAAATAAAATGCTGGGAACCTCAGATGCATTAATCCCCATCTCCCAAAAGACTAAAAGAAGGAGAGGCTGAGTGGTATTGTTATGGGGACAGCATAGGAGGAATGTCAGCCAGTCTCAGACTTAAGCCAGTCTCAGACGTGATTTTCCGCTTACAAGTGGCAAATACGTGTCTGTGTGTGTATATGTAGCAAAACATATATATATGTAGAGATATATATATGGTATATACATTTTTGTTCACTAAAAATACATTATCTTAAATAAATTTTACAATCCTAGTACTTTTAAATAGCACTTTCTTACTTGTATGCTTCACATGCATGCCTTTAAATACGAACATATGGAGATTCTTATGAATATGCCAGAAGTGTACAAAGTGAAACAGTATTAGCTCTTACAGAGATGTTCATTACAGTTCCATTAGCTCCGTCCTGATCATGTCTTCATGATGTCAGGGATTTATTTTGCACTTGTACCAAGATTTCAGCTTTTTTTAGTGAAAAATATATTCCTACCATACTACTAGTGCTTATTCTGTGAATACAGGATGAGTTTTCTAAGAACATAAAATTCATGTGCTAATTGGCTTGAGTGAAAATTTGCTAAAAATGAAATCCTTCACAAAATTTAGCATTTCTGTTGACATACCCTTTTTTCTAAGTAGTTTTTATAATGAAATAATGCAATCCAACTTTCCATACCATTAATTAATTAAAAGCTTGTGCATAGGGTATAAAAACAAATGAATAGATTAAGTTGTAATTAAGTTTCTCTATTTGTGGTTATAGCTAATGTAAGTAGAGTTGTGGGAATAGCCTTGCAGCTAACTCCTGGGGGTCCCCTAGACCCTCCAAAGCAGCCCAGCCCTTCAGCTTGGCATCTCTGCCGGTCTTGGCTGCAGAGGGTCTGAGGAAGTGAGCTGCATGTGTGTCTCACCCTGATTCTCTGGAAAGTTAACCATTTCAGAGAGTCTTTTCTACAGAGATTTTTGTGTCTCTGCTTGAAGTCGGCAATTTGCTCTCAAATGGCTTTCCTTGGCATTGCTGCTGTCTCTAGCGTGCACAGAGGGAGCAGCCAAGCAGTGTGATTGTGGCAGGGACCTTGGGGAATGCTTAAAGCACAGAAACAGATGAACTCGGGGTCTGCTCTGCTCTCCCTGCCCAGCCACCATGTAACCTGTGCCTCGACCAAACCAGCATAAGGGCTTGATTCCCTAGTGTGCTTTCTCTGATTTGCACTGCTCCAGTGATGCAAAATAGATGGAAACTCAATTTAAATGACTTGTGTGCTTCAAAAAATTTTTGTTGTTTTGGGTATATAATGAATCTGGACTCAAATGAAAGTATTTTAATTAATTTAAGGTTGATTCTATCATATCCTCCTAAAAATTTTGAATCACAGCTTATTCTTTAAGTTCTTTGCTTATTAAATATAAATGAAATGCATCTTAACTTCCGTACAATAGAAATTTTCATACATTATTTACTTTGTAAGCTAATGGCAGCAAGTTCTTAGAAATCAGTGAATATCTAAATAGAATGTATGTGGAAAATTACAGGTAGGGAGATAAAACAGAAAGAAAATTTAATAAAATCTTAAATCCAGCAGCCCAGCGTTAAGAACATGCACACACCTTAAACACTACATCTGTGCTGCATAATCTTTCTCCATAAAAAACCAGTATATATCTAGCCTAGGTTCTTCAGTGAGAAAGGGCTAGATTAGACAGTGCCTGTGCTACCAAAGCAGCTTCATTTAAAGCAGTTTGGCTGCTCTCATCTCTCCAGTGATGCCAGCTCTGTGTTTGCTGAAATATGAAAGATCACAAGCTGAACCACCGTATAGTGCCCATCTCTGTACATACAGACTAACAGAGAGAATGTCACAGCAGCGCTGCCTTTAAGGGGCACAGCCACTCTGTCCTAGATCCCTGATTAATTGATTATGCCACTTTGCTAAGTTCTAGTCCAAACAAGACCTGAGGTTTTACTTTTTTTTTTTGAAAGGCTGAATATGGTTTGGGCGGTTTTGCTGGGGTTTTTTTGTTTTTGTTTTGGTTTTTTTGCATTATGTTTTGCTGTGCTGTGATGTGCTCTAACAATGTCTTCATTTACCAGCAACTCACGTCAGTTAAAGTAAAATAGTACTGTGAGAGAAAGCAATTAAACCCCAGGAAGCACGGATGAAGGCTGTCATGGTATCCTTAGCACAGCACTTTTATACCTGCTTCCCAGATCAGGTTGGACATGGCTTTGAGCAACCTGGCAGGGGGGTTGGAACTAGATGATATTTAAGATCTGTTCTATCCCAAACCATTCTGTGATTCTGTGATTCTCTGGTACCATAGCTCAGACAGCTCTCGAGAGAGAGACCTCAGAACAATGAGCACCCTTAGAGCAGCATGTCCTGGGCACGTCACAGCTGTGGCAAGGAGCTGCAGGAAGTTCTGACATTTCTCACAGTATCACTGCCTGATGAGTACCACCATATGTATGCTGGTCTCAGAGAAGCTTGAATTGGAGGGAAGTCATAGAATGTCTGGGCTGGGAGGGCCCCTACATATATTTTACGTGCAATCCCCCTTGCCATGGACCAGGACACCCTTCACTAGACTGAGTTGCTCAAAGGCCCATCCAACCTGACCTTGAACACTTCCAGGGATGGGGCATCCCCAGCTTCTCAGGGCAGCCTGTTCCAGTGCCTCACTAGCCTCATAGTGAAGAAATGCATAGTAAATTTTTAATACGATTGTTACTGTTTATGGTTTGCTTAATGGGAACAACCTTCTGAAATAAGGAATTTCTTATCCAGTCTGCCTTATTTTGACAGTACTGCAGACAGCACATGCTCTCTGATATTCACATTACACCAGACCTTTGGGTACTGTAGATTCTGCTCTCTCAATGATTTGCATCATATGAAAATTAAGAACAGTGAATAATAACTTCCTGTACAAGAGCTTCACAAGTAGCCTTGATGAATGTAGGTGGGAAGTGTCATCCGAATTACTCAGTGTCCAAAAGGTACTTTTATTTCCAAGTCTTATTATCTTCAGAAATTACAAAGTCCTAAAATATTAATCAGATGCTTCATAGCTTTCAAGATGGGTTTGGGAAGAGTGAGGTGTAAAAGTTATTTTTTTATCATTCATGTAGAATGGTTTAAAATATATCTACTGTGTTGTAATGCAGTTGTCTTATAATGGTCTGATAATCTAACTGATGCAGCTTGATATATCTGATAGCCTTGTAACTGGAATCTAATGTGTAGAATTTTTTCACTATTATATGCACAATTACATTTGTCCAAGTATTTTTATAAACACTTACTGACCCTCACAATGTAAAAACCCCAGATGATGTTATTAAACAGAATCTCAGCTGTATGGTAAGCAATGTGCTTACCAGAATAGATAAGTCTGATTTCAAATTTTTGATTATTTGATATGTAAAATTAAGTCACAGAACAACCACAAAAGAAATAAGTACTCATGTGGTGAGAATCTTGAAAGGATAGAGGGAATATCAACACCCAGTGAATGCAGCTACTTCATAAACTATGAAGTTATGAAGGCAGCAGCTTTGAGCTGATAGCTCCTGTAGGACTGGGCACTGATCAGTGATTCAGAATACAGAAATCTGACTGTTTATTTGGTTTGTCCTCAGCTCTCTCTGCAGAAAAACCATCCCATATCCAGCATCTGTCTCAAAGTCTATGCCTACCCTGATAATTGCAGTCTTGGAAAGATAGCTGACAAAGTTCAGACACTCAAAAAATCTAGTTAAAGCAGCACTAGCAAGAAAGTTACCTTATTTTACCTCTACTCTCTGTATGTCATCTTGATTCCTGCAGTATAGATTACACAGAAACTGAGAAATACACTCCTGAAATTTTTCTGTTTTTAACCGAAATGGCTCCTGGAGACATTTACCACCAAATATGTTCCATACTCCTTCAACCATTGTCTTAGCTCTTCTTAACCTGCTTCAATTGATCCGTAATCATCTAAGGAAATCACAACTGTTGTTTCAATAGCAGTCAGGGTTAAAATACAGAAGTAACATGGCTTTCATGTGGCTGTCTAAGATTTCAGCTTTATCTAGCCAAGGTATCACAACACCTGTGGGTGCAGGATTGCACTGAGCACTTCTTTTAGTTGCCAAGACTCTCAGTTTTTGTTGAGAGTCATGGATTTTTTCTCTGCAAACTAACAAACAGAAGCCTGAGGTTTTGCACCAGAACTTGATTGTCTATGTACTGGGTTCTTAGAATGGAAGCAGACCTGACTGGAAAGTTACCACATTCCAGGGATCATTCCCAATCATACACTAATATGAGACTGTCCTGTTATGCAGAGCAGGTCACTCTAATTGTATGAATGAAACTAAATTGGCCATTTAGCCTCAGAGCCAGAGAACAAGCCCGGGAACTGGTTTGTTTCCAGTACAGGCACATCATGTCTCTTCAGAAAGGCCTCTGCCTTTGGCCTGCATCCTTTCTTCTCAGGAATATGATATTAACCAAAGGAAACTGTGTTTGCTGAGATTTACTTAAGGATGGATCCAGATCAACTCAAGCCAGTGGCTTGTTTCTGTGAGCTTATGTTGTTCCCTTGATATTCGCCTACCACAAACAAGAACACTGCAGATTTTTATGGTTCCTTCTGTTTTGTTCACAAGAGGGGTACGTTGTCATGTTGTATAAATGAACGTGTGCTTGAAGGATCCAGTTAGTAACACATCTGCTTAATAGTTATTCCCCATGTCTAATTTCAGACCAAGATTTATCAGCTTTTATTAGATTTAATGTTTCTCATGTTGACTTTTGCCATGTTTATTCTAGAATCTCAATGTTGTATTCACTAACAGAAGTCAACACTTTTATATTGACAATACCATCAATTTGGTAGTCGGATATAAAATATTAATATAAACCTCTCAAACCCATCTCAAATATATATGGTTTTAAAATTTACACTTAACATAACTCATATTGAATGGTTTTAACTATACTGAGTTCACTCAAGTCCTTCATGTATTTATTGCTATTAATATTCTATCAAACCTGTGGGACAAGGAAGTTATGATTTGTGTTCAATACTATTTTTTCATACATAACGAGAGAGAATTGTTTGAACATATTTTTAAAGAACATATAAAGTGTAGAAAAGGTGAGTGGGTCATATCTGTGCGTGCATGAGGTAATAGGAAAATGATATATCTTGTATGACCTTCTGAGCATTTTTCTTGGTCGGGTATATAATGCTGCGGCAAATACAGTGTCCTGGTTTCATACAATGTGACATTTCAGGAACTTCTAAGAAAATAGAGAATCCAGAAAGATGAAAATAGAGAATCCAGAAAGATGAAAATAGTAAAAGAGGAGGTGACTACTCATCATCATATTATTATTCTGAGAATCTATCAATTTAGCAAGCAATAGGAAAAAATAAAGAACACATTATGAAAAGACTATTCCTGTCCTTCCAGATTTGGGGGATTTAGACCTAATAAGTGCTTTTTAATTGTTCCATCATGTTGTCTTTTCTACAAGCTCACTTTTCAATCAACCACTAAATTACCTTTGCATGCTAAGACAATAGCACTGCTTTTCACAGAACAGAAATGCAGATACATATCAATTAAGCAATTAGAGAATCACACAGTAAAATTGTGGCAGATTCAGTAATTAAACATACAGGGCAAAATTCTTGTTGATTTCAAGGGTTAAAACGTAACATTAAGAATCTTGTCTCCTTCTCCAGCCTCCCTATTACCAAAGTAATGCTCATATATAAACATCAGAGAGAGCTTGAGATCCAGAAAATCTCCAGATGCAGACAATTTCCAGGACAAAATTGGGAATTTGCAGCTGAATGAGAAGTTAGTCTTTCTGATCAAATATTCTTACTCATTTGAAGATAGCCAGGGTAAAACCTCTCCAGTATGCTCCTTTGAATATGTAATCTGAATATCAATATGAAAAATATTAATTAGGGCCATGTTAGAAAAAAAAATTGCTCAGTGAGTAAAACAGTGAAAAAACATGAAGACTTTGGATGGTAGAGCAATGTAGACCTGCATTTACAAAATGAAAAAGAGAGAATGGAAGCATATAGCAAGTAGCATGGGATACCTCCTGCATATATGTATCCCATAACTTTCAGCTCATCAGTTCTTTAAAAAGATATGGGATTTTGGGGATCAATTAAACCTCTACCTCTAGATCTGTCATGCTCATAAAATTACTTAATTCCAGTATAGTCAACTCAGTCCTGTTCATAACAGGATAGCACCTGTCCTAGCTTTACCAAATTATGCATTAAAAAATGTATGCACATTTCTTTTAGCTTGATTGTTTTGGTGACATAGGTTCCTGTAATATCACAGTTATGATAAAATATTTTTACAGGTTACAGAAGGGAGTGGACTAACTAGTCAATGCATACCTAATTCTAATAATGAAGGCAGCATGCTTAAAATTACTCTAAATTTTAACAACACTTCAATCTTCGTTGCAATTAGAACTAGGGGAGATCCTTTACTCTGTTCATATCAGCATATACTTTATATATTTGCTTTTGTATATTTTTCTTTGTAATTTAGCCTCAGATACTTTGAATTAATTGCCCTCTGGTTGTCACTGTGAGAGGATGCACCCAGGGGCTGTGGCATGAGTTACCACTAATAAGCTTCTCCAGTAAATTTCCCGTTTATTTCCCATCAGAAGTATGTTGATGGCCCAAGTAAATGCAATCTAGTTTATTTTGTAAAGAAAATAAGTAAATTACTGTATATCCCTTGAAAGATGGGGAAAGGTCTCCTTGAATTCAAGAAAACATGGTCTAAAGGAGCTTTAATATAGGAAGACTAAATTTATCAGAAAGTATAATTTATTGTAGATCCAGCTACAGATGGGAGACATTCATAGGGGTTTTAAGACTCCAAATAATTGAATTGCTATTAATGTTCAAGACATTTTTCCATTAAATTGAATGGACTTCTATGGCAGAAACTATTCTTACACACAATGCTAGTCATCATTCACATTTCAAACATAGGATTGTAAGGCTCTGTTTAGGCTCTGTTAAGTAGAAATTATTCTGATGGACAGTGAGGTCATACACAATAGGGGCGCCGAATGCCAGGGACACCTTCATTTTGACTGCTTATTATTTGGTGAGGTACTATCTGGAATAATCTGAAGACAGTACTTTATGTTTTAAAACTACGTTGAGTACTGTTCATACAGCAGACTGACTTTTTTTTGTTGGTTTGTTTCTACATTAAGCCCTGTGTTATTTAGGTGAGGTACTGTTTTAAATTGTGCTGCAGTCCTGTCCTCTGAGGTGGGGAGTGTGTCCAGCAAGGTGCCAAGGAAATCAGCTGCTATTGCACCAGGCAGGCAGTGAGTGCTCAGCAGCGCTCTGGGTTAGGCTGCTGTTCAGTAGCACGGCTGATTCCAGCAGGTGCCACAGTAGCAACTTTAGGAACATTGGAAAATAGGAACGGATGCTGGGGGAAAAACTGGTAAATTTAATCCCAAACTCTGTTTCCATCCACCCGTTCTTACTTTTTGTTTCCTTCTCTTGATCAAGTTGATATTAAGAGCAGGAAGTCTTTTTTGGTTTGTTTTGTTGTTGGTTTGGGTTTGTGCATTTTTTGGGGGGGGGGAAGGGAGAAGCTCTTTTGAGGGGCAATTCTAATTTCACTTGGTTTGGTGGTTTTTTGTTTGTTTGTTTTGGAGGTTTTTAACATCTATTCTTTCCTAGAGGCTGTTCTAGATTTCCTGTTGAAAACCTTTTTCCCATTTCCAGCCACATTCATTCAAAGAATGCTTATTCTCCATTTGCTCTTGTGCAATCATCCATATTAAATTGTTCTTCCTCCCTTCCATTTTTTCACCTGACACATTCATATTCCTCCTCTTTAAACATTTGTCCCAGAAACTTGCTTTAGATCTTTAGGAAAGTGGAAAATGGAGAGAACACTCAGAATGCAGAATCCATATCTTTGAAACAAGGGGGCTCAAATGTCTTGGCAACAGCTCTCCTCCCAGTCACAAAACCCCTCCTCCAGCTTTTTCCCTTCCTAACTCATCTGTGGAGCTCCCTGGAGTAGGAAGACAATCAAGCCTGTGTGACTGGTCCATGAGCATTCTCTCCTGTTTATGGGAGGGGCATCCCTTGGTAAGGAGTATTCAAGGTGCAGCTTACACCTGAAGAAATTTTAAAGTGCACTCTTTGAATTCCAGTGCTGTGTGAGGATCCTTGCTGTAGACAGTGGCAGCAAAACACATAAGGTCATGTGTATAAGTAAAGATTTGCCTACATACCTACACAAACTTTGGGGAAACACAAAGGGTCTTTTTGGGATTTTTTTTTTTGGTCCATCGTCAAAATACATTTCCATGTTGATTTGGATACAAAATAGCTTCACTATTGTATAATTTCTCTTCTCAGACAAAATGGCTCTTTCAGGAAACACTTCTGTATGTTACTTAAAAGTGCTTCTCAGTCTTGGTATCCTGTGGAACTAGATAAAGATGTAAAATTTTAGTGTAGACATGTACTAGTCTAGAAGAGAAGGGTTCCAGCAATAGCAACTGTGTTGCAAATACATTAGTTCACCTACCTGAGATTGCACAGGACAAACAAAAATGTCATCATTTTGATTTACAGTGCTTGACTTACCTTCTAAAGAAAAGTCAGATCACAAGAGAAAATTAAACATTTGTTAAGGAAATGAAGAATCTGGGCCACTAAGATGAATTGGTGATTGCTGATGATTGTTCTCAGACTTCTGTTATGTTGACCCACTTGCAGACTTGAATGCAAACTGATCATTCTTCATTATGAGGGTTTCAGAGTCACATCTAGAAAGTTGTTTTTCGAGCCAAGGAGAGGTTTGAAGTGACAATAACCATGCCATATCCTTTATTCCACTTGTTCACATCCTACCTGTTATGCACTGTGAAAAAATAGCACTATCTCAGGACAGGCACTTCACTAGAAAAAAAAATTTGTCTGCACCCAAGCCCTTGGTGGCTGAATAAGGATCAAACATTTAATGTGATCAGCAGGCAGCTCTGCCTCCCACGCTCTCCTGCAATTATGATGTTCAGTTTACTTTTTCTATTTAAAAATAATTGTATTGTTCAAACAAAAATAAAACCATTCAGAAAATGTCTAAATTTGGCTTTCAGACTCAGATTTTGAATGCCTGGTCACTGCTTCTGAGTGATGCATAATGGAAATGGAAAGGTCAGGGCTATTAGCACATTGAAAACGTTTCCATCCACATCTCCTTCCTGAGATGCTGCATGGATGAAATACCAGCAGGCAACATGTGTCACGTGTATTATCTGTGTGTGTCAGAAAGCTGTTCCCTGAGCAGAGGGAGCAGCCACTCCTAGGCTGTAGGTATGCACACACTTTTTAATAAAGGCAATATGGAGCTCAGAGACTCCCAACAAGCATGTAGGGACAACCCTGAGATGGCCTGGCTGCCCAAGATAAGTACTTATCTTTTGAGTGTCCAGTGGCTGGACACTCCTCCACCAGGCACTGCTCTTCCCCCTGAGTGCCTGAGCCTCCTTGGCCCTGCTGCTGTTGTGATGCCACACACAGGCACAACTCATCTTGTCATCCTGTTCCCCAGAGAGCAAAGGGTTCCTCAGCACATGCTTATTCTTGCTAGGACTCTGATCTGCAGCTCCCCAGAAAGAAAATTTCAGGTGTGTATTTAAACAGAGTACTGTCGGCAAGGATATCTAACCTGTGTCAGTCTTTCTCCAGAAGTCATGGGTCATAGCACAATTACAGCAATAAGGCTGTAAGTTAAAGTGAAGCCAAAGAAAGAAACTTCCTGGAGTTTTGAGACACTTGGATTGTCTTTGAGAAGCATATAAAAATATTCTCCATGAAAGTATCAGAATACTTGCCTACAGGTCAGCCGCAGTGAGGACACGTTAGTCCAAATGAGTAATTGCAAGGCAAAACTCCTTCCTGCATTTTCCGCCAATGAAACATGAACACAGTCATTCACCCTAGCAGAAAAATCTGCAAAATCTTACTTTTTGACCAGACATGCAGGTGGTTCAATTTAATTCTCACTAGTTCTTTCCACTAGGCTAAAAAAAAAAAAAAAAATAAAAATCCCTGAAGGAAGAAGTGCTTGAATCAGCTCCACAGAGAACAGTTTATCCTATTCACTAACTGGGATGAATCTTCTATTGAGATGCTAAGTGTTGTTTCATTGCTTTCCATACAGCCTTTCCATAAGATCTAAAGAACTTTTTATGCCACATTTATATTCATTGTGAGATTTTTGCCCCTGGCTCTCCAGCTGTTTCTTTGCTTACATCCTGAGGCAAGAACTTCTGAACTTGGGGAGCAGGAAGACTGAGTTATTGACAGGGACAGACAATTTTAGAGTGTGTACACCTCAGAATTGGCTATCCAGATGTTCCAGGTGAAGGGACAAATCTCAAGAGCAGAAGTAATAACCAGCAAAGACTGAGAGAACACAGGGAAGTTGAAAAAGACTTTTTTTAAGTCTGAAGGGGCAAGAAACAGGCATAATAGACAGTGAGACTGAAATCTCAGTAGATAGCAGTGAAGGGTACTGAGTGTAGCACGGATCTGGGTGCTAGTGAGTGAAGAAAGAAGGAAATTAGTAAAGAGCAGATGAATTAAAAGGCTACAGTGATAAAGTCTGGAAGTATGGAATAGCAGAGATGGACACTGAAAAATAAACGTATTAGAGGCACTTTTTAAAATATAAGCTGATCTTCTAATAGTTTTTGATTATTAGAGGATATCTGTAGCATTTGAGGAATTAAGTCTTATAAGGAGAAGTTTGTTCAGCCTGATTACTAAGAAAGATATTACAGAGATCTTGCCCTAAAAAAAGTGTTAAAAATTAAAATAATTCCTTTATGTGCAATAATTAATGGCATGTGGGCAACAACAACAAATCCACACTAAACCCGGGTTTTTTTTCCTTTTCCTATCTGCAACTAGAATTTGCTCCTGAAACACTCAAAACTATGTGCCATTCAACTAAATTTCCTTGATCTAGAGACAATAGGAGATATGAGCCAGCAATTAGATGAATGCTTCTATTCCTGCTCCTCCTTTCTGATCATACACCATGGTCACAATAAGTAAACCGCCTCTGGCTAAGAAAGAGCAGAGGATCTTGAAAAGAAAGGAGATCAGCTTTCCCAACACTGTGCATTCATTGGATCTGGAGATCTGCACCAGAAGAGGAAAGAAGGCACACAACTTCTGATGGCAATGAAAGGTCACACTATTTGCTGCATGTGGCAAATCTACTTGAGGCCTTTCTTACCTGCAGCACACTTTCTAATACAAGACTGCTTCTAATGAGTAAGGTACTGTTGAGTCAACTGCAAGTCTCCAGAAGATTTTATTGCTGTTACAGATAATTTGAAATTTCCTTGTATCCTGATCAGTACACTTACAATTTAAAAACTAATTTTGTTTAATTGTTTTTATCTTTTTTTTAAAAAAAAAAAAGAAGCAATTTTCTACTATCCAAAATTTCCCTAAAGTTATTTTCAGCAATTCTGTTTATGGAAGAAGCATAAATATTAGAGTAGCATACTTACTGGCACCACTGGTGTCGTCTGGTAAACAGAAAGTGGCCATTTCAGTAATGCCATAAATATACATTCAGGGATCAATTCTAAGAACTCCATAATCCAGAGGATACAGGCATTTCTAATAGCCATCTTCTTGAGGAAAGCACTGGGATTAGATGAGAATTAAAAAACTCCATTAAAATATTTCTCTTAATTTAAACATTTTTTGTGGCTCCTTCTTCCATGCAGCCTTCCAGGGTGAGGTATTTGTGCACAGTTGGAGCTGGCCTAGCATAGAGATGGACAAAGAGGAATTTATCTTCTTCACTGGGATGGCAATAGCTGCTGTATGCACCTTGACCCCAAACTGCTGCATATTCCAGGCATCCAAACCAGGACTTAGTTGGCTTTCAGTCCTTTAAGAGCACTCTGAGTTTTTAAGAACACACAATATCCCATTCCTCTCTCACCTTAGGTACCCAAATTTCCCCAGTCAAGTGCATTGAGTGCCTATTATTCATGCTTGAAACTACATCCTGCTAACTAGGTCACAACCAGCTCTCAGCAGGACGGATTGTCTGCCAGAGATCTCAGAGGAGCTTGGTCCAGAAGACACGCTGAGAGTGTGCTTCTCACATTCTGAAAGAGCTGAACTCATCACAAAACACTAGACACAAATGAACTGGCATTCCAAAACACAGCCAAAGAATGAGGCAGGTCAGATGTAAGGTTTGGGGTTATTTCATCTCTCCTACCCTCACCAAAACTCTTGGCATTTACGCAATTTTTCTTCCACAAAGTAGAGGAGGGGCGTCAGGTTCAGCCAGGATGTGATACATCTGGGTTCATGCAATGTGAAGGTGAGGGAATTCAGACCTTTCCCTCCCCACCACCAAAAAGTCTGTTCTAATCACCAGTTTTGAAAATAGTCAAAGGCAGAAACAGTCTCCACTGTTACCATTGACACTATGCTGTTTTGCAAAGAAAAAAACCTACCCAAAACCCCATCAAACAATTAAAGAGAAATTAGTCAGGGAGACAGCAGAGCATCCACCATTACAATGTTCTCTGATGAGTAGGAACACCTTGATTTCTGTCTTTTTCTAAGCACTAAAGAGTGTAGGAGCCACATTATTTAATCTTTGCAATATTGAATAAAAGCAAGAAAGCACATTCACCATCTCATTTTACAAAGCATGTTCTAGTCTATAATGTGTTTTTTTGAATGAATGACTCAGGGTCCTAAATCTAGGTGAGGCCATGGCTGCAAAGTCATTGCATTCTCAGTCATTCTGCAGTCCAGGCTGGGTTTCTCCATCCTGGGAAGGGACAAGGGCAAAGCACTCTCTTGGTCACCAGTCCTGCACTCCGAGTTGTGCAGCATTTCATGCCATTCTAAGCCAGAACTGCTGCCTCTCTCTCCCTGCCACATGTAAGTGACTTCAGTGAATCAATTCAAAGAGTTAATTCTCCTGACAGCTAATCATTGCTGCTACAGAGTTAGTTTTCTGCCACAAAACCTACTTGATTTCTGTTACCACATGGTAGAAACACATCAACCAGAAAACAGGAGTTGAAGGACTGATGGCTTGATCTTAATTTGACCAAAGTTGCTAAGGAACCTCATGGTTGGGATGCTGCTTTTCAGAATTCATTCTGAGGTGTCTCATGTTGTCAAAGTATTGAAGATGCCCAGGTACTTTACACAAGGCTCTTCTCTTCTACGAGAGGAGGAAAAAAATAACAAATCCAACAAAAAACCTGTGAAAACATGCACACACATGTACACACACACCTCCAAACCCCACAAAAACCACTTTAAGAGCAAATAGCTCATAGTCTCTCTGAACCCAGAGCTGTCTGGTGTGAGTGGGAACAGCTTTGGGGAATACAGAACTCCACACAGTGCACACTAGAAGCAGAAGGAGCATCATACTGGCTTTCTTATTTCCTCATTTTGGTAAAAGTGCACATGTAAACTGATTTTTTTTTTCTTCTTGTGTTTTATTTATTGGGCTCCAGTTATAACTTTCATGGTTTTGCTTGCCTTTAATGTTTTTTATCTTACAAAAAATACTATCATATGCAATAAAACCAACGTATAATAAATAACTGAATCAAAAGCTAAAAAAAAGAAAAGTGATAAACTTACCAAATGTTTTTCAAATAAATAGAAAAATGAAATTAGGGTGCACATTAAAACCAGCACAGTCTAGGTCCCATCAAGTGCCATGAGAACATCAAACAAAACTGTAAGGAAATCACTTCCTGGGGTCAGGACCCATGCTGGACCCATGGCCAGGACCCACGCTTGGAAGCAGAGTATGGATGGATTTAGAAAACTCCACTTAATATTTCTGAATTATCTGTGAGTCCCTGGTTCCAGAGACCCATGGAAGAGAAGTCCATGTCCATGAAATTATCCTAGAAGTCCCCTAGTCCATGAAATTATCAGTATGACGGGTGTCATATGTGGGAGATAAAACTTGTTTTTTAAAAGAGATTGTAGGACTGAAACAAATAATGTACATCAGTTTTGGTGATTCCAGACAGGGCTTCCTTAATACAGACAGGTACCTCCCACACGGCAGCTTAGAGAAATGCTAATAGTAGACTTTTACAAGTTAAAGCTTTTCTTTTGCCATTTACATTTCTTTTGTATCTGTCATTGTCATCTTGTCCAAGTGCCTCAGAATCTTAAAGATCTTCCGCTCAAGTCCAAGCCCAACTTTTTGACTATCTAATCAAAAAGGAAAACTCCTTTCTCCTCATCATCAGTCACTGATTCTTCCACCTGGTTTTAGAAAGCAAGGTTCCTGATGAGCAGAAAAGGTACTTACACCTTCATCTCTTGCATCCCCAGTTAGCTTTGTATCTGCTACATCCCCTTTGATGCAATCTGCACACAAGGGAGAAGTCTGGGGCCACTCACTTCAAACCTGGAAAGATTTTTAAGTCATATATATGTTTCATGAAATTGAAGAATTAAGTTTTATGAGAATACCTGAAATACATGATTTCACAACCTCGAGTATCCAACTCCTATTGAAAGAAGTAGCTTACTAAAAGACAATACCAGCAATTTAGTCAGGTTTCTTAAATTCTTGGATAGTCCTCAGCTACTGGATCATGTTTCTTCTCCAGTTTGTTGACTGTTTCTGATCAATGTGCTACAGGCACAAGTGGAACATCATTTGTTAGCTATCTATTAAAGTCATGAATGGCCAGCTGTTTTAAAGTTTGATGCTTATGTTCTTTAGTAGAATCTGAACACTTGCTCTTAAAATGCCTCTGGCTCATCTACTGAGACACTGCCAGATGTGAAGGATTGCAAAAACTGAGAAGTGTTCACATCTCCACAACCAGATTTTCTATTTAGTTAATATAAACATTAACTCTATGCTGTTGGATTTTTTTTCCTTAAAGTAATGTTTTGCTTATACACCAACAAATTTTAGGATATGAGAGAGCAGTGAAGATGAACACTGAAAGACAAATTAAATAAAGAACTGTGTGGTCTGTTAGGGGAATGTAACAGCAGAGAACACTACTAAAACCAAAGTGCAATAAGTGAGAGGGTTTTTTGTGCTAAATTAAACTTTAATTATAAGGATTGCACCAGGAACTCAGAACTTATTTTTTCAGTTAAAAAGCATGCAAACATCTTTGTGTGAATCTAAGAAGCAGGCTGACCAATTTTTTGAAGGTTCTCATAAAAGTGACATAAATGGACAGAAATGGGAATAAATGAATAAACGAGGAAGCAATATTTCTATCCATTGCTGCAATAACTTAGATAGAAAAGGAAACACCATTAAAAGTGAAAGAGTGGTAAAAGCATATCACTAGACCACTAAGTTTGCCTTGCACTTTGTTGTAAAAGCTAGGGATCATCAGTCTGAGTGTTCTGAAAGCTTCTCCATTCATCAGGACTCAAAAAAGCAGTTCCTACATCTTGTTATGAGTCAAGCCAGCAAAATGTTTTTAATGGGCTTTCAGGCTTGATTTTGGAATTATCATAGTGTCACTTATGGTAAAACTAGAAGAAGTAATAGCATCTGTCTTGAATATAGCCATCTCAGCCCCATTACACCATAGCAATGCCATTAGAAGCAAACTGGTTTTCCTGTCTTCTCTGCCTATTAAATTATCTTTCAAAGTGATAACATTCTTACCAGGAAAATTTGCCAAGCGTGTCTAAAGAATGATTAACTGTTTATACATTACTTCAATTTCTCCATCTATTGCAGTTTCTGATTTCCTTTCATTCATGTCTTGAACATCACATCTGAAAAGTAATTCGTTGCCCCCATTTGATAAAAAATACCCTCTGTATCTGAAGGAAACTAGTGTTCAGCTTGCATCTAGGTTAGTATAAGATAGTTGGGAGATTGTGGATTAGTGACTCCAATTTTAAAGAAATTCGTCTTTTCAAGAAACTGTGGTATGTAAAGTATGTTGCCGGGCTTGGGGTTGGGGTTTTGGATGGTGTTGTTCACATCATCCTTCAACCTTTCCCAAAGGAAGCATACTGAAGGAACCCATGTAAGCTGCAAATGTGCCCACAGGGTAATTAATGTCAGCTGTCACTGAAGAAAATATTCAGGTATGCAATGGTGTAGACCATTCAGCATGGCATGGAAAACTCTAAATCTCTTTCATATCATTTTGGGGACCAAATATGACATGGTGCTGAAGAACAGAGTATTGTTCTCTTGAATTGAGTATTGTTCTCTGCAGCTTATCCTTCATAAACTCACTTGAACTAATTGACCTTGGTAGCTAAACCACCAGAAAGGCATAGCTTCAGCAGGACAGCAGACTGAGACTGTTCCTGAAATCTGAGGTCAGTCTCTTGTAACTACACGGCTGCTGAACCTCACTGACTCAAATCAGTTTCCTGACATGGTAGAGCATAAACCATCTTTCTTTTTGCCAAGTGGCTGTGAGCTGCTCACTGGAGCCTCACAGTAGAGATCTCTGTGACTGAAGCATAAGCACTCACTGGATGACAAAGGAGGACAGAGAACAGAGAAAGAGACCTCAAAAGCTGAGACAGCTGGCAGAACTGCTTTTGTAAAGGAAAAGAAGGGGAGCACCTGCAAATCTCTGCATCATGGCATATGTCATTGTCTTGAGGAAGAGCAGGGAGTAAACTGTCCTCTGCACTCACCCAGGAGTAATCCTGACTCCTTTAGGAGACATGATCTATCCAAGCTATTACTTGGCTTTTGGTAGAAGTAATCCCTTTGCTTCTGTTTTTTCTATAGCAATTCAATGTCTTGTTATCAGCCTTCTTTGACTGTCAAGAAAATAAGTCAAAAATCTGAATCCTATATCATTTCCTTATTCTTTGTTGGAGTAAAAAAATGCAAGTGAAATATCCATTCTGTTTTAAGAACCTTGTCCCTCATTCCCCTGACCATAAAAAGAGAAGAAAATGGGAAAAAAACCTCAAAATTTTAATTGTATCCAGTATGAAATATATTCAGTTCTGTCTGGAGATCTTTGGGGGATTCAAGAAAACCTTGTGTTCTGAATACTTACTCAGTTATTTCCTGTATAACTCTGCAAAATATCTGACCAAAACCTTATACACTTTCTTTGGTGTTTAGATGGACAGTTACAGGAAACCAAAACTCCACATTCTTCCAGGGTTATTTGGGAACCTGATGTGTAGCTCATGTGTTTGGAGTCTGATGGAAATGCTATACTGTTTTCTTACCAAAATGTGTCTTTGCAATAGCTAAGATGGAGTTAAACCAGAAATATGTCTGGGCAGCTTTATTGGGTCACTGGTTGAAATGATTATTCTTTGATCTACACTACAGCTGCTCCTTAAATTACTCTGCTTCTCCAACAGCTCATGTAAAGATTTTTCTCACTGTTCACTTTCTCATTTTAAAATACCAGCTTATATAGCTTTTCCTGTTTATAAGTAAAGGGATGGTAAATGATGCCTAATAATTTCTAGATGTATTTGTGATTCAGCAACCCTGAAAAACAGCTATGCAAATAACAGATATCTGCCTTGTGAAAAGAATATCAGGGTAATTTCATAATCTTTGAACCAGAACTTTTGAGATACCAGTCACTTTGTACCACTCAGTTTTGCATCCCTGATCCATCCAGTTGTCAAGAGAAGAAACCTTTCACCCTGTTCAAGTGCTGAGGTGCAATCAGGACGAAATATTTTGTCATAACATGCAGTAAATGTGATTGTAGTCACTCTCTTGCATTATGCATGAAGAGTAGGTTTTGTTGTCACATATACAATCACATGATTTCTTGGTGCTCAGGTTTACCATAAACATCAGATATTATAATTATTTTAGTATATCAGGTATTATATTACTATAATATTATATTTCTCTGCATACTTCTTGACTGTTTGACACTACCTGACTGTGTGAAGCTCTAGCTTTTCCTCTCTGTTATGCCCAAAGTGTCCTATTCCTTCAGTTCAATCATCTACTGGTGCACTCAAAAGGAATTGAGCTAACTAGCAGAGATAGCCTAGATGTCTGTAACAGAAGAAATTAAATTACCAAAAAGTTCTAAATATTGTCTCTCTTTTTTTTTTCTTTTTGTGAGATACTCAAAATCAATTTACTTCTTGCTGCCGTTATTTGCCTTTGTATATACTATTTGCCATTCATGTATAATTGTTTTATTAAGTGGAAAAGCTTCAGTAACTCAAAAACCTTTCATCACTATTCATTCTAACCTAAATACTAAGGTTGCTATGGGGGAACACTTTTCTCCTGTAAAATAACCAGGTATACCCAACTGAATCAGTAGCAATCAGTTGATTAGAGACAAAATTAAGGTATTTATTTACATCATAAAAGGCAAGCAAATATGGTTTGGGTACAAGAAGAATTCTCAATGTATTCATTAAGTATTGGTTTGGCTTCTTTTCTTAACCAAGAATTCATGAATTCTATAGCTTGAGCTCTGCTTTCTCCTCTGAATTGTTAGCCCATTTTTAGCTATACTGCATATAGAAGCACTCAGGGTGTTTTCAGCACAACTGCTTGAAAACATAATAAGGTGGATTCTAGAGGAGAATGAAACTTTAAAACCTAGAAAATTAGTGGTTTATAGGCAAGTAGGAAATGGATATTATCATAAACATTTTGTATTCTACTTTTCACTTGCTGGCTGGCATCTCTAGGAATGTGTTGACAGAGAGTCCTGAACGGTTGCAATCTAGAGCCAGAAAGATTTGGCCTGTGCCATGACCATATAAATATCTTCCAAACTGTTCATGCCCTGAATAGTGAAAAAAAGTCTTAAACATAACCACCCTTCATACATGGGAAAATGTGGGTATTTGGTTGGACTTACTAAGACAAGGTTTTATTATTCCTTTATTTCAATTCACAGTAGAAATTGATTAACTTTGAACCAAAGATTTCTTTAAATTAAAAAATGCTCTTCATTGATACAAAACAAAACTAACAAAACCCTTTCAGTGAGATATTTTGGCAACTTCCAAACTTGCTATAAAAGATTTTTTTAAAGACAACATCTGTAAAAACCCAATTGTTTCAGCAGACAGTTTTGATTTTGACAATTGCAGTTTTTTCTAATAAATGTTTAATTGAAAAATTTCTGACCATACCTCTAGTAGATTGATGTGAGAGTTGTCTGGAAGTTGGCACTATGCAAAAGAAATATGATATTTGTGTACCCCAACGAAGAAAAGAAAGCTGGGGAGTGAGGGCTTAAAAATTAGGGCGATGTTTTCTCAGGCAACTTCTTCCCCAGAAAAATCCCATAGGGAGCAGAAAGCATTACTGATTCTGTTTGCTTTGACTGCAAGGGGAAGTAGCATGGCCAAACTGGGATTGCTTAATGCCTTGGCTATTTCTCTGCCCTGGAAAGCATCTGCACACCTCTGCAGGACAAAGTGTATCAACAAGCACAGTGCTGGTAAATAAAAGTTGAAATTTCACAGGAGACTGGTGTCATCTGTATCTCTTTTTGATGAATAAAAAATTAAAATCTAGATTTTCCTTTACTCCATGGAAAGCCTTTGTGACAGTGATGCCCAACAAAATGTTTATGTTCTACCAATTGCAGGGCTGCAGAAAACTCTGTACGTGAACGGAGTTGCAGACCTTCCTGTTCCTCTTGAAATACCTTAATGGAATAATTGCCTTGCCAATTACAAATTAGCCCTGCTTATAAAGCATCCCCCCCATTTTTAGGCTGAATTTTCAAGAAAAAAAAAATGGTGTTGTTCTTAGCTGCTGTTGCACCTCCCACCAGATTTATTGCTGCTGCCTGCGCAGAGGCGGTGGCGAGGTGCACTGCCACAGACAGCAGTGGTACTTGCAGCAGGAGCTGTACCTGTGGAGGTGGAAAAGGATGAGTTGGAATTCCTGCATTCCTAGGAAGAGGAAATGAGATGCTGGAGACATTTAAAACATTTTTATTCCTCCAAATCAAATCCTCTTTTTTTCTTCTTCTTTGTGCTGCTAGAGTACAGCAGGAGAATAGTGATTACAGTCTCCCTGTGCAATTCCATCTTTCTAGCCACAGACATTTGGGGGGCAGATATAATTAATCTTTTTCTTGTGCACTTGAGAATGCCTTGGGATATTCTCCAAGTCTCATCTTCAGCGGACACCTTTGTTCCCCAGGGGGAATTTATTTACTGCCACAAATCACTCACTTTGAACATCCTAATCGATATGTTTCGAGAGAGTTTGAATAAATTATGCTGGGAATCTCTGGTGAATAATTCTTCATCTAAAAGAAAACAAATTCTCCTTGAGAAGGTATGCATCATGTGTCATTCCAGAGGAGAACTGAAAAAATCACAGAGATACCTGGATACCTGGTTCACTACAGCAGCTACTCTACAGTGTTAATTTTAGGCAACAGTAAAACAGATAGAAGATACTCAGGGTTGTAGTGTAATGGCAGAGGTTGTTCTTTGAACCATAACAGCAAAAGTAGTCTCATTTGCATAGGCCTTGCTCACATTAAAGCCCTGGATGCACCAAGAGTATAGCAGATCACTTTTTCAGCCTCCACAGTTAATGAAACAACCTGTATAGTCTTGAATGCGGGGTGAGATGTGGGTAGGGACAGAGAAGGAATCATTACAAGTGCCAGAGTGGCTGGAATTCCTGATCAGTGCAAGAACAGCCAGGCTCACCACACCTCTGCAGAGGAGGAACACCTACAACAGACTCAACAGAGTAGTTCCATTTACCACTAAACAAGAAGATAAGAATTTGGCTTTTTGTCACTAAAATGTCACTTCATTATTACAAATAATAGTTTCAATACGAGCAATTAAAATAATGAGTGATGAGCATAGGAAAGGACCCACTCCAGTAAAATTATTCTTCTGGATTAATTTGAATTTGAAAAGAACACAAAGCTGATTGAAGTGAAATGGACTTTTTGAGCATGTTTTCTGGCTCTATAACATAAATTAACTTGCACAAAAATTAGAATTTCAATCCAACAATAATCTGCCTTACTTAAATATTTGTGTTCATTTCAGATAATTGAAATAACTCTGCAAAACTTCTGACCTCTAATTATAACAACTCCAGTCAAAGCATTTCAGGCATTACTTGCAGAATAGCACCTTTCCATTGCACCAAGATCTTCTCTATCTGCTGTTTCCTATGAGGCACTTCCGGTAATGGGACTTCAGTGATACATTGTGGGGTTTAGGCAGTGAGGGAAAAGCAGTACATCAGGGGAGAGAAATGTAGCAAATGCTCCCAGCATTCGGGAAATTGATGAATCATGGCATCAGTGGCAGAAGCAGTCTAATGTTGAACTGAACAAATCTGAGAGGAGGCAGGGAGAGGGGAGAATTCCTCCAACCAGAAACTTAGAACATAACTGGCAAAGTCTTTCCATGACTACTACACTGTTGGAAACCTTTAGTGTTGCAAAAATTGTTTTCCAGCAGTCACAGGGAAATTCTGATTTGTCCTTGGCAGAATAATGCTACATGTTGTTCAGTAATTTGCAGCAAGACACAACTTGCTGTTGGCTTCTGCAGAATCTTTTGTATTTTTTGAACTATATAACTCAAATATCTCTCAAAAAGTTTGCCTAATATCTGCTATGAGCAGCAACATTTAATTTGAGTCCTTTTTTTCTGGGAAAAATGTGCAGTCATAGTTGTGAATATTATTGAGTAATGCACAAGTGTTTCAGGATAGAGAAGGTTATTTTGAAATTTTGTTTATGGATAAATAAATCACAAGTAAGATATCTGATGAGTTCACAAGAACCTGAACAAGAGTGTCCAGCAATGTCATCTGAATAATTTTTCATAAGCCACTTTTTGGTTCAGCTGAATTAGCTTTCCTGTCAGAGTGCATGTTACTAGTGGAGTACACAATTTCCAGGTTCTCATCATTTTCGTTAACTAGACTCAGATTCTCTATAATGATGAATCAGCTTGAGAAAACTGCCTGCAACATGCCTTTAACCACTTCCTGCTTGTGATTGAATGCACTGGGAGGGAAGGGTTGCAGATGTATTTACATAAAAATAGGAAAAAAAATCTCCCTTATGTTGTCAGGTTCCTGCTTCCTGCAGTAAGAATTGCCTGTGGGCTTGTCTCAGCCCATTCTGGGGGACCTTATTCCTGCAGTTCCCTCTGTGGAACACGATCCTTCTGTGGGCTGGAAGCAGAGATGGAGCCACATCCTTGTTGGGTTTGGAGGAGGGAGGATACAGAGGGACCTCTCAAGAGATGTTAACCTCAGCCAGGCACCAGTCCAAAGATGACAAAGCAGTAATGGAAACTGTCACCCCAGCCTTAGGGGAAGGAAGGAGCAGGTCATCCTCCACTGAGAGCTGGAAGTCTGGAAATGGGAAAGGCTAATACAGAAGTTTTAGATATTCTTTTATTTTGACAGGAGTCAGTGCTGTTTGGAAAGGAAGGTGGGCAGGAGCATTATGTTTCCAAAATTAGATGGTAGCAAAGAATCTGTTGGGTTTTGTTATTTTTAACAACTCAGGTAGAGGTGGCTAATTACCTATGGTGTGCTCAAACTAGGAGCAATGCACAAAAATGACCTCCAAAACTAACAAATTTTATAACAAGATATTACATGCAAGTAAAAATGTAATTAAGGACTGGTCTAGATTTCAAAGGTAATTTGGGGAAGGTGAATTTAGATAAAAAAATCTCACTAGGACTGCGATTTGAGACAAATCCCTTGGATTACTGAAAGATCCATAATTGAGTTTTATCAATATGTTTAATAGGCAAAGGAAGGGGCTCTGACTGAAGTTTTGAATGATAAACAGGAC
The DNA here is from genome assembly GCA_013400435.1 of Pycnonotus jocosus. Classification (NCBI taxonomy): domain Eukaryota; kingdom Metazoa; phylum Chordata; class Aves; order Passeriformes; family Pycnonotidae; genus Pycnonotus; species Pycnonotus jocosus. The sequence continues at coordinate 25,177 of VWYP01032505.1, forward strand.
TTTGACTTCTGAATGCCTTTCTACTTCAGGTCTATTTCCAAATGCATTTTACTTATGTCCCCATTTTCCACAATGTCAAAGTCCACCAAGGGCAGCACCCCACAAACAACATGAGCATGCCTGGTCAGTGTGGAAAAACCAAAGGAACTGTGTTGGATTTTGCCCTTAAGATGACTCTGGAAATTTTAGGAAATCCAATGAGCAGAAGAATGCTTTGTTACAGTGCAAGACAGCCCTGAAAGAAAAGATGAATGGATTGTTAACTGCAGATATATGGACTGCTCAGTTACCCAATGTGGAATGCTGATGCACAGTTGGTGCTGACAGTATTTCAGAGAGAAAAGCAGTAGATAGTAACAAAAAACCAGAAACAGAGTTGTCCTGGTGACTCTTCCCCCACAAGAGGACAGCTAGATAACAAACAGAAGAGGTAACTAAAACCTGCAGAAGTATTCCTGTTAGGGCCTGTATCTGTTCTATCTGTTCTATATTTTCTTTTTGTCTGTGAGCTGTGCTCCCTTCAGAAGAGGCTGCAGGTGGCCTCCAGCGGAATGGCAGCCCAGAGACCTCTGTCCCCACATGCTCTGTGGGTGTCACGTGTGCCTGCCATGCCAGCCCCACTTGTTCAACATCTGTGAGCTCCTCTCTACAGCACAGGGGAAGTCTTCCCCATCAGTTGTCTCCAAGTAGTTCCACTGGGATTTTTTTGTTCTCCTTGTGTGTCATGTGGAATGAAGCCACTCCAAGAGATGTGTATTAGAAGTAGCAAGGACTGGCACTGTGGCATTAGGCATTCTGACCTGTGTCGAGTGTGCTGGGAAGAAATGCTAGGTTTTGCTGCTTCACTTGTGCATTCACTAAATGTACTAAAACTTTGCAAGAGGCATGAGTCAAATATAAAGCATAACAGTGAAGAATAATTTCGTTTGAGAACTCTTGAAAGAAAGCAGTGGTCTCTTTATTGAGAAATATTTTGTTTAATGTCCCTCTCTGAAGCCTCTGTTCTTACTTGTCATTGCACTTAGTTGCACACCATTCAGATATCAACAAGGAATGACATAAAGTAGAACTCTGAGGCTGCAGAGTTGTGTTAAATATTCATCTTTTGTCTCAAAGGATAAGGATTTATTTAGCTCTAGCAAATGTAATGGTTTTACTTTGTGAAAAACTACAATGTCAGAGGAATCTCTGCTCCACATCCTGAAACCTTAGAAACCACTACTCTGAAACAACCTTATGTCTAATTCTAAAAACACAGATAACTTTGCAGTAAATAAAATTAGTTTTGTGCAGTTTTCTGTAATTTATGTAATTTTTCAGGGTTTTTTTCTAAAATCTTTTATACCTAAGGTTTTAGAGTATCGTCAGAGATTTCACCTTCTTCAGAGAGAAAGCCTCATCTTCACTTTGCTTCAAATTAGAGAATTTTTAAGAGCTGAACCAGTACAGAAATTACAACAATAATATGGATGTTTTTGAAAGTCCTATCATACAGAATATGTTGTATTTTTCATAAAAGGAAAGATATGTCTTGGTCCATAACAAACTCTGCTTGCTACAGTGCCCTAATTTCCAGTTTGCTCACTGAACAATTATTCTTTTATTGTAAAGGGGTTTAGAAGAAGATATACAAGAAATTGCTGTGGTAGAGATTTTAAAGCAACTGATTCCACATTGCATATAAATATATAGCATACACTACCTCTTGACTCAAAAGAATCAGCTGAGGCAAATTAAAGCACAACATAAGAGTTTTGACCTGAAATGAGAGCTAGGTGAGGACCTTCAGATGGAAAACTTTAAATTTTTGTGTTTTATGTGGCTAAAAAAAAAAAAAAAAAGTCTAAAGAAACATTTTTTTCCAATTTTTGCCTTTTTTAAAAAGAGACTTAGGTAGTTTCTAATATTAAGCTTCCTCTTTAGCCTGCTGCCAAGCTTGGTAGCTTCAGCCATATATTCTAGTTTTATTGCATAGCTTGTTTCTCCTCCCCAAAGCACATGGTAAAACTACACAATTGACAGGACTTAAGTCTAGCCTAAATACTCCTGACATAGGGAAATAAAGCCACAGAGGGGTCTAGCTCTGCTAAACTCAATGTGGCTGGACTGGAGAGTGAGTACTGGTCTCCTTCCACATCCTTTTCCAGCAACAGCCTTCCTCCTTTGCCTCCATGACTGAAGGTAGCTCCTGGACCACAGCTGTGGCTGGAAAAACCAGAAATATATTATTCAGTGGTGAGCTATCCAGAGCTCAAAGCTTTTCACCATTCATCTTGTTTCTGACTTTTCACGCTGGTTTCCCAACAGATGATCCTTGCTGTGTCTGCCTTTCTCCTTCCACACTAATTTCTTGTATGTCACTCAATTTCAACCAAATGACAGGTCACACTTTCAAAGACAATCTCAAAGGCAGAAGATTAACCCAAGTGCCTGGAAAAAATCAAACAACCAAGTAAAGGAGAGAGGTCCTACTAAAGCTTTTGTGGAGAGAATCACAGCTGAGTATCTGGGAGAGGGCAAATTTTGGGCGAGGTGGAGGTGCAGATAGTTAAATGGGTCAGATCTGCCACGCCCATAGTTCTTTTTAATCCACTTAATGCTGTGCTTAAACATACAGTCAAAAGGCTTCCCAGAACTCCTCTTGCACAGTTCTTTTAAAATAAAACATTACCTTGTCCTCTTATCATTGTAGACATAATTTTTCTAAAATTCAGCAAAATCCTCCTATCTAAGTAAGTATATTTCACTGGCTAGAGGATATATTTCTCTTTCTGCAAAGCTCTGTATGTTTTGTTGTTGTTGTTGTTCTTTACATTATGAAATATTGGGTAAAAGGATGCCTCTGAAGTTCCCTTGAGAAATCTGTCATCTGTGTAGCAGTAAACAAGGACATCAGGCTGTACTGCCAGTGAGCAGAGCTTTTATGGGAGGAGGGATGCTAGACCAGACATTCCCATCAGGCTCCACTCAGTCACAGGACAGCAGTGTTTCAAGAGGTCTTCTGTGCTGATCTGCAAAAATGTATTTTTTTCAGTAAATTCACTCTATCTCATTGCATACTCTGGTGGAAGAGCTACTGTAATGCCTCACTGTGCAGTGACAGAGGTAGTGATTGCAGTCTGTGCTAATGCTCAGCATATGAGCAGAGAGCCTGTAAATGCATGGGTATGACTATAGAAGTGAAACTTTCTTACAAAATTTACATGTTTCCAGAGATTTCTAAGGTTTTAAGTGTTCACAGCATGTTTTCTGTCCCTTCTGGTTTAGCAGATTTTTTTTTAACGTTGGTATAATAAAAAGATTATGAAAAATCATGAACTTCATATTATGGGACAGTAGTTTTAAGTTCCATCCTTTAAACTTTATAAAACAAAGCATTAAAAGTAGATGTTTTATGTAAGATTCTTTTGTAATTCACTTAAAAGTGGTATTCAAAAAGTTTTCTGTGTTTGGTTGTATTTTGCTCTTTTCTGGACATCAAATAATTTGCAATTCTTTTTCTCTTCTTAAGCTTTGAAAAAATGCAGTAGGATCACAGCCTTCCCTAGGCACATATTGCTTCAAGTAAGCATCATAGAAAGAAAAGGAGGAGAAAATTAAATTCTGGAATATCACATACTATTGTTGTTTGTCCTCCAAAGTAATATATCATTTCTGAGAAGGAAAAATGATGGATTCTTCCTATCAAATTTTTTACTTAGCATTTATAGAAATTATAGAAAGAATAACTCACATGCTTGGTAGGGTAAAAAATGAGAAAAATAAGGAATAAAAACTCCTATAATATTTTTAATATTAAAATTTCCATAGAGCAATAACTGCCAGATTCTGCAGGAAGACATAAATTTTCTTTACTGTTGGTGAATATGAAAATACATGCACAGCTTGCTATAAAAAATTTGTTTACTGAGATGGTTGGCATTTTGTATTTTCAAACTGACACATTAAAAAATGACCATGGGAAGAGAAAAGAGAGCAGAAGAAATAATTTGGTTTGTTTTCTCTCTCTGAACCTCCATACATCCCCTCCAACACACAACATGCTAAATACTTTTCCTCAGTAGTTTCAGAACATCTTAAGCTCTCTCCCTCAGCGTGGTACTTTGGAAATTTCTGTGAACTGAGAGATACCACTTAGACTGGTATTTTGTGTATAATTTAGACTTTATGTCTTTTTACTTCACACTTGCACCAAGTTTAGGGGAGGCAGACCGTGCTACAAGTGTTCGCCAGTGAGTAGCTCTGAAGAAACCCATTCTTGCAGGCAAGCTAACAAAGAAGCCACTAGTGAGGATTCAGGCAGCTGAGGCAGATGCTCAGGTGATGAGGTACACAAAGGAGGCTGCAGCTTTCTGCACAGGAATCCTTCCAAGCAAGAGAAGGGATAAAATGAGGACAAGAGAAAGGAAACTTGCTTTCCCTCACTGAAGTGACATTAAGTTCTCAAATGCTCTTTTAGTGGCAAGGAGATTTAACCTGAAAGTCTGCTTTTGGTTTTTTTTTCTGCACAAATCTGTTTTTATTTTCTGTGCTGCCTAGTGAGTTGTAGTGAGTCTTGCTGCAGCAGCATTAGACACACCTTGCTCTGCAGGTTATCAGATTCACAGCAGAGCTGGCAGGCACCTTAGCCAGGTAAAGAATGTGACCTCAGAAGAGGGAAGGAGGCCATGGGAAAGGAACTGAGCTAGGACACTGGTGCAAATCAGGAGGAGGCAGATGGTCCCATGAAAGCCTGTCACTGCTATTGGCTGAGTGCATCCTATACCACTGCCCTGGGTTGTTGCAGGTGAGTAAAAATCAGAGCTTGAAGAGCACAGTGTCATAATTTTTTAAAACCCTGTGGTGGTTTTTTTTTCTGCTGTCACAGGACCTTTGATGCAAACAGCTTCAGGGCCTCGACTGGTGGCTTCCGCCACACAGAGATGTGTTAGGCTTGGGGCATGGCTTGTCTTTTCCATGAGATCTAGGTAGAATTTTTATATATTTGACCACAACAATGTTGTTGCTGAAATGTTCACTTTGTTAACATTGAAATATAGTTCAAGACACACAGTAGCTGAAAGCTGTGTGCGTGTTCTATATATTTTAAAAGCCTCCCATTAAAAGTTTGACTTTTCAAGCCATATAGTTTGTGTTGTCCCAGACATCCACTGTAATTTCTTGCTCCAAAATGGTTCTAACCCAAGATTTAGTCAGGTAAATTCATAGCTTTTGTCTTCGATCCTTATTTTTTCATTGTCTTCTCGTTTTGCCACTCTAGTTAGCTGCCCTTTTTTCCATGCCAGTTTTTCCTGGTAACTTGCAGAACAGCAGAAAGAGATAAAAGAGCCCTTGATAGCTCCTCCCAGTGACTGTCCTGTGCTGGTGGCTGTGATCACTCTCCCGGCTCTCTCTGCACTGCTGAAGCCCCATCCGAAATCAACTGCAAGGGACACAGAGCATGGGGAAGGGAGAGCACCAATTAGAATATGTAGCAAAGCCTTGAGGAAGTATGTATCCACAGCACTCACTCCAACACACCCATACATCCATGAACCCTCCTGCTACTAAAAAAAGGGCCACATTCTTTTTATAAGTGGGAAATCCTCACATGTTATAGACCATGAAGGATGTGATGCTTAGTATCAGCAGATGGAAAAATGAGTGTTGCTATATGCAACATGCAGGTACACAAAACAGCATTCAACACAGAATAAGCAGCTATGGTGAAAGAGTCAGGCAGTAGAAGTACAGGACTTCAGACAAAAAAAACCTTCTCCAAACATGGTAACAACAGCTGGTTCTAATGGCATGTGCCAGCATGGTGAAAAAGAGCACGTCCCTTGCACAGAGTAGAACTGGTCTCCTCTCACTTCCTCAGAGCAGCAAGCACCAACATTGTCTATAAAAGCACAAGTATCAGGAGCTTGCTATGAGTTTAACAGAAGTAGCACAGCTTGTGGGAGAGAAGTGGAGATTCATTACAGGTGGCTATGCACCAGCCTGGCCACTCTCTGCCAAGGGCAAATATTTCTTTAGTTCCATGGTCATGAAGTTCATAGAAACTGTAGTGTGAACAGAACATGGCACCCAGACAAGCCCTGCCCCTGCCTTTCATGGTGGAAGCAGCCTATCTGAATGTAGTGCTTGCATTCAGCTTCTCCCACTGTTCCAAGCCATCAGAAAGACTTTAAGACTTCATGACACCTTCTGCTCCTCTCCCTCTGTTATGCCATATTAACCAAATATCTTCTCTACACCATAATAATCTCTTAATTTGGTTTATACTTATTATTGTATTTTATTTTTTTCCTTTTGGGGGTGGCTGAGGAAAGGAGGGCTGGAACACACAGAGATCATGTCAGAAGATATCTCAGAAGTCAGTCAGTGTAACTAAAATCAACATGACTACCAAATACTGAGTTATTTCAAAAAGCCCATAGTCAGGAAGCCTTTTTGAAGCTCCTTCTGTTCAAATTTGAGACTTTCATTTTGAAAAGGAAATTGAAAAAATAAAGGGCCTTTGAAGTAGAGGATGCAAGTCTTCATCTTACTCTGAAAATGTGGATTCTGTCATTTCAGAGACTAGAACCATGTCCAATGTGGTTTTCAGAAAAGCTCTTCTCACATTAAAACAATTTTCCTAATCCTTTCCTTTGTCTTTCAGCCCTTAGTAGCATGTGCACCATAAACAAAAGTTATGTGCACTTATTTGATTAAAAGCTGCCATTTCTGCAGATGAAATTTTTCCAGAATGGTCTTATCTGCAGAAAAAGTAGTTCACCAACAATAAAGCTTGTTAGACACTTGGATAGCACCTAAATCTGTTTAGCCTTTGTTGGGCACAAATTCTTGTGCTATGCCTTTGAGTTTTTTCTTAAATTTCTGCTGAAATTTGTACAGAATCTTTGCAGTTCACAAAATCCCAAATGACAGCTGGCTTTTTATACAGCGAAAAGGCTTTGAGCACGGGAAAACCTGTTTAGAAGTTACAATGCTAATGCATAAAATGAAGCTCTCTGGGTTCTCAAGTGTCTTCTTAGTGTCCTCTTTATGAGGAATGTCAGAGACTGTAACAAAACACTTATTTTCAGCAATATGTCTAGGTCTGTATTTCCTCACTGTAAGGAAATTGTCTTCTCAGCTTTCTAAAGTGCACTGGCCTCATGTGTGCAAGTCAGTGGAAGGCATGCTAGCTATAATGAATAGCTATATAGGGGTCATGTAAACAGGATTCTTAGATGTTTTTCAAACACATATAAATAAAAACAATACACTTAAAAATAAATAGGTTTCATGATGAGTTTCACATTTTGTTTTTATAAAATGTTCCTGAAGGCTATAAAGTGCTCTTAATCATAACATTAGCACAGCTTCTTAAAAACCACATGGAGCCATCTCAAACTTTTCAATAGTGCATTACTGTCAGGTTTAGTGTTTTGTTACTGAACAGGAATGTCTGATTCAGAAGCACAAATGTATATCTACTAGATGATGTGAAGATTTAAGCGAGGCTTCTTCAGGACACTAAGTTCACCATAACATAATAAAAAGAAATCTCAGACATCCTCTATGCATACAAAAGGTGTCTGGTAAAGTCATAAAAAGAATATTACTGTACAAAAGACAAGGATTTCATAGTCTTCAGCCAAATTGCACAGTTTCAATTTAAATGAATATTTGCATAGGAGTGTTCTACCCTAAATAAAACATTTAATGTCTGAACACTTTCTGCCAGTTTTCCACTAGATTTTATTTTCTTTTTGTCCTATCCTATAATGGATAGAATGTCCATTTTATTACCTTCTCAGGGCTTCCTGTGAAAGGCTTTAGAAAGAATCCTACATCTCCAGGTCAAAAGACCAGGAGAAAGATGTCTGTATGGCAGTAGTAGATCATCTGTCTTGATTCTTTTTTTTTTTTTTCTGAGTTTCCGTAACTAATAAAAGAGCAAGATATTTTGCTGTAGTCACTCAAATCTTCAGTTTTCCAAAAGCAAAAGTCATCTGTTCTCTGAGCCAACAGATATTCAAAACCTATGATGTCAAAAGTTCAAGGAAAACCCCATTGCCCCTCTTCTGGTAGATTTCTTCTTCCCCATTACTTTGTATGACTTTATTTGTGAAGTACTGGATGACTTTCAGGATTTAGCAACAAAAAGAGAGTGTACCCATGTCAAGATTTCTCTTGTGCAGAGTGAGTAGCATGAATGCCACTGCTGTGTGGTGGCTGCTAAGTGGTCACAGTGTTGAGCAGCACTCGAGTGGGTGCCTGTGGTTCTGCTGTCTTGGCTTTGCTGCTCACTCAGCACTGCAAGGGGTGTATGGAAATCTTTGTACCTCAGAGACATCTGGGGAAATCTTGTGGTCTGTCTTCATTTGTCTTGTGGTGCCTTTAAAACACTCCTCCAAATGAATGAAGACAGCATAAATAAAAAAATCGATGTTGCGTTAGGGCTGTCTTTGCAAGTGCAGCACATGCATCAGTGATATTATTTAACTGGCAGCTGTATCCAGCCTGTGTTGCATGGTTCTGTTACTCTAGAATGTCTGTTCTTAAAAAACCCTGTGGATTTAAAACAGATAGCTTATCCCACTGGATTTAAAACAAATAGCACATCGCAGATTATTAGATGTATCACATTGCAGCATTCTCCGAGGGTTTTTGCTTAGTGTCTCAAGTTAAAAAGTGGTCTATACATTAAAAATTGACTGAATGCTGAAAAAACCCTGAGTATTTGGAAAAAAAAAAGGCAACAATATTTCAGGGTTATCTTTGTCACTCTTCTGCCGACTATTTTAGGAAACTAAAACCCTAAAACCTAAGCAATCAATCAAAATCTTGTAAGAACCATCCAATTATCCCCAAACAACTTGTTAAAAAATTCAAGGAACTGTTCTAAAAAACATTGAGATTTTCCAAATATACGGAATATATTCTAAAATGGTAGTTTGAAGTCTTGAATCCACAGGATTCAAAGCTTTCCTTAGTGTACATTTTGGTTGTTACAGTGAAGCCTAGATGGGGTCATAAATGGATATTGTCTACCTTAATACTTAGGTTTTAAAGGCTTTCAAAATCCCTAAACTTAAAAACAACCACTGTTAGGAATCAAGTGAATGCCAGTAAAGACAGTGAAAACAAGTGTGGTTAAGAGATTGATACAGTCACATCTGGGTCTGAATTAAACTGGTATAAGGTACGAATTTATATAAACTACACAGTTGAGGTTTTGGCCCTTTATTTTCAAAGTCAAAAGAAGTAAAGCAATGCGGGAGAACTGATGTGAAAGATCACAAAAAAAAAAAGATATTTTAAGGGCTAAGTTTCTTGCCTGCAGAGTAAATCACTGTCTATGTCCTTAAGTCATTGACTGCACCTTTCTTTTGCAAGGTGATCTTTCTTGCCTATTGCAAAGTTTGAAAAAGGACAGATTGCTCTGGCTGATTCTGCACCAGTTCTGTCCCCAAATCTTAGCCATTATGTCTCCTACCTGCAACAAAGACAAAATGCCTCTTCCTTTCTGTATAAAATGGTGTGTTTATCCTCATCCTTATATGATCTCTCTCTTTCAAAATAGCTGTTAGATAATGGTTCCAGAAGATAGAATAGAAACTCTTCTCGATCCCCTGTGGAGTTTCAGGATTTTTCTCTGATTTCATAGCACAGGAGCATCTCCAGGGAATGCCTTCACAATATTAAGAGAGGGAGAGAAATTATTATGGAGCAGCATGTGCAAGGGGAGGCTCCAAAACAAGCAAAAAGGGCCAGATGGGGACAGTGCCAAAAGTTCAGAAAATTGCAGTACAGTGATGACAGACTTTTGAAGCCGGGGGGAAAAAAAAAAAAAAAACCAACAAAAAACCACAAAAAAATTTTAAAAAATCTCTTCATCAGAAGAGATACATCAAGTTAAATGATTGAAATGGTGCAGTCTGTGTTTTTTGCCATGTCCAACACCTTGGGAATCTCTGGGGAAAACACTTTAAAACCTATCTAAAACTTAGCACAAATCGTACAGGAGGTGGAGAGTCAAGAAAGTGCAACAATTCAGAAATTGCCTTCTTTTCATTTTTTAGAGGTACTCTGTGGAATTTGAAAGGACTTCAGTCTGTATTCAATAGGGCTTCCCAGGTATAAATGTAATAAACTAAATAATTCTTCCATCAGTTATTTCTTTTGAGCAGTCTTCCCAAGAGAGTGCTCTGCACACAAGGGGATTTCTGTAATAATTACTCCTGGGAACCCAGTGGAGTAAGTGATAATTACACCACCTAAACACAGAAATAGATCCTTGTGCCATCAGTTCCAGAACTAATAGGAAACCTTAATCCAATTTTCTAAGGGTTTTTTTGGTATTCATAATCTTCCAGCACTGCAAGATTGAAGATACACACAGGGTTGCACAGACTTTCTTGCTCTGCAGCTTATAAGAGCCACCTGTCTCATAACTGGTATAATAAACAGTTGCTGTACCCTTGGGTTCTTTCCTCAGCTACAGAGCAGGGCCAGCAGATGTTCTGCAAAATGAAGTCCTCCTTGATTATGGGATTGCTCAAAGGGCCATAATACCGACCCACCCCCAAGAGAATGAGTCAGTCAGGCAAGCTCGAATACTATTCCTATTTCTTATCAGTACAAATGGAAATCATAACACAGCTAGTAAACTATGCCACCAAATGGAGGCAAAGAACCAGATGCAAAACTAGTAGAAGAAATTAATACCTGTTACGTGATGGTCTGGGAGATCATATATAGTGTACCAAGGAGAAAAACCGTTCCCTTGGACAAAAGGCCCACCTTCACCACCCAGTACTTTTGCCAAGCTAGAGGGTCTCAGGAAGAACGAAAATGGTGAAAAAGTTAAAAGGCAAATGGAGATCTTGGAGACAGTGTGTACTATTTGTACTATTATTCTAGAAGGTCTACTCAGCATCACTTCACAACATTCTAGTCCTTCAGAATTATGTACTAACTTTCACACTTCAGAAAAATTGTTCATCTCAGCAGAGTGACTTGCTGAATCAAAGATTCTAAATTTCTTTTTTATGCCTTGGACCAAGGCACCAAATATAAACCTTCAGTCTATTCAGTCTCTAAATATAGTCAAGAATTAAGATATTCCTGCTTCTGCATCCTAAATAATCTAATGGAATCAATTACTGTTTTGCGTAGATGGCATCTGGTATTTGCAAATAAAACATGAAACATGAAATTCAACCAAAATAAGCATGAAATTAAAGTTTCCACCCATCCAACTACATCCTCAGTAAACGTAATAGTTTTGCATCACAGAGTGGGTTTTTCATATTTCTTATAGACTTCAGCTGAAATGTCTCTGAGAGAAAGTAAAACAAACAGGGCTGATGGCTTTGACTTCAGCCACTGGCTAAGCTGGTGAACAGTTCATGTATTCACTGAGAACACTGTTCCATAGCTTGGAGTTTGATGCTCATGCTTTTATTCAGCACAGGAGCAGTCATGCCAAGCAAAATCACTTTCTTTGTATCATGAGACACAGCAAGATTCAGAGTGAACACCAATGTCAGCCATGGAAAGGAGAGAATCTGAAATGGATTAAATACAACTTTTTCCCACTGTGCCACTAAGACCTTTGCCCATTATATTTGGAAGATAAGGATAGTCTCACTGTATATTATCTATATGTACAATCCATTTCAAAATATACTCCATTGCAGCACTTTGCTGGCTTTGCAATTAATGCCTTATTATGCTAGAGCCAGAATCTCCTTGGATGTACATACAGGATTTGGGAATGTTGCTTACTCTTTCTTCCTCTCTTCCTTGGGAAAAAAATTCTTTACTGTGAGAGTGGTGAGGCACTGGAAAAGAAACTGTCCCTCTCTGCCCTATTCTGTGTGTTGGGAACTGCAGTTGCAGATTTTACCTTTCTGCAGCTGCATAATTCCCACTCATTTCACCATCAGTTGCTGACAGTGAGCAGGAATGGAAGAAAGTGGTCCCCACATTCTCCTTAGCTGCCTGATGTTCAGTTTTCTCCCCTGCTCTGTCCAAGTGCTTGTTAACAGGTTAACAAGTTAAATGAGAAAATGACTTGAAGCAAGTAAAACCTATTTTTTTTTTCTTTTCCCTCTGGATTAAATTTCAATCATTCCTATTCTTTTATCAAGTTCACCAGGTACTTGTACAAATGCTGCTGCCAGCACAGAGAAGGGGGACAGCTCAGGAATGAGTGATGGTGTGTTGTGCAGGAGAAAAGGGAGAGGAATATTTATTTTAGTGGTAGCATCCTCTTGTGGTGTGGTAAAGTTTTTGTGAAGCTACAGCAAAGTCTCCAGCTGTCATCATCATGTCTGAATGGATAACCTTCACCCTGTCCCCTTTATTTATAGTGCCACATATTTTAGCCAAAGTACATTTTTTATATATAGCTAAAATGGTGAAAAAAGTTCTTGACTTCAGGTACACAGGTGGAATGAATGGGATTAAAGCCCAACAAATATGTTACTAAATATGGGTAACTTACTGATTTCTGAAACCAGGAGTTACAGTTTTGGGGGGAGGTTTTGTTTGTTTGTTTGTGGGGTTTTGGGGGTTTGTTTGTTTGTTTGTACAAATATTTCTAGAATCACTATCTTACTTAAAAGAAACAAAAGTTCCATTTGAAAATATCTGGCTTTAATTATTTTAACAATAGTCATTGCACTTGCTGAAAAACCTACCAGTTCACAGCATGACACAGCTATCTATGAAATAATTTAACTGCATCATGCAGGGTCAGCAGAAGTTCTGCACCGTAATTTGGAGAGAGAGACTTCATACTGTCATTTTCTGAGCTACATATAATGCTTCAACAATTTTCCTTCCTTCCTATCTATTGAAAAAATATGGGCAGTTATCCAGTTACACCAGAGCATTCCTTGTTAACACCAGAGGTTTGCATCTGAGATGAAAAAAAAAAAAGGTGTGGGTTTTTCTTGCATGTCATTTTAATTTTCAAGAGTGGCTATAAACCACAAGTAATGTCAATAGCATAAGCAGGTGCACCTACCAGTGATAGTTAAATGGTTCTTCATTGTTTTATTTGACCAAACACTTCAGAAATTACTTGATTCTACTCAGTGACAGTATGCATGAAAAAAGTGACTATGCAAGAAGCCAAAATAACCACCAACCTTGAGTTTCAGAGCTTTGATTTTGAGTTCTGAAGCTTAGCGTCCTTGCTGTGTGTGACTGTGTGTAAGCTGTCTAGAAGGACACTATTGAGAATAAAAACCTTGGGAGTTTCGGCGACCATGTAAATGAACACTCTCACAGCTGCTGCTTGAGTGCATGTAGAAGTGGCATGTCTCCTGTTTGTCTGTGCATGGTGTACCCAGGTGACAAATCAATCAGATTTTGCCTTTCCCCAGCTCTCCTGGTTGTAGCAGGATGCCCTGGGAGTGTGGAGCACAGTGCATGCTGCTCACACCAGGCCATCTCTACCTGCTTCTGTTTCAAACCAAGCTCCTCCCCACAGTAATCTGCTAGTGCATTTTTAAAGGCAAAAGGACTAAATTTTACTCTAATGTATGTGTTTGTACTAGCCATTACTCTGGGAAATTTATAGTTCTACAAAAATATGAGCCATTAGAAGGACCCTAACATCTAAACCTTCCTAAATAATGTAACTTAGCAGTAAATGTTTAACTTTTTTTGAAGACTAGATAATGCATGGTATACTACTTCCAGCTGCATATTTTAAGTTACTGGGAGGAAAAAATCTTGGGCTAATAAAACCTAGGAAAAACTGTCAATGACCAAAGAAGATCTTTGACCAGAAAACAGTCTCAAAGGTGGAAAAGTATTTTATAAATACATACTTATTATTAATTTTATTTACCAAGAATACCTCTTAAGTAGCAAGCCTCTCAGTTATGACATAAAAAAATCTTGGTCCTTACCAGTCAGCTGCCCTTGATATAATATCACTTACATCAATTTCATTGGTCCAGCATAGGCTAAGGAAGTCAAAAAGTAAAAAAAGTCAGTTTCCAACTCATGTTTAAGGTGAATAACCACCCTGCTGTATTTTTAGCTGTATATTAAGTACAATGCAACAGCTGTGATAGTGCTATGGTAAGCAACAAGGCAGTCTCTCCCAAGTGCTGCAAAAGCTGTATGGCTTGCTGTTAAAAACACTGATGATAAGCAGCTCTCTGAGCCCAGGCAAAGCAGTGAGAATGGGTGTGATCCAGCAGCACAGGAGCATCAGCCTGTCACTGAGGTGTGGTCTTCTGGAAAGTGCTTTTAACACAATGGAGCCATTTCTTGGCTGGCTCAGTTGATGGTCCAGTGCTTTTGTTGCCATGAGCTGTGAGAGCCAGTTGCATCAGACGTTGCTGTAGAAATGTGAATGTGATTTATGACGGTCTGTAGTAATTCTGTACATCTCTTATGTCTGTGTTCTTATAGCCACTTGGGCACTGAAGTAGCTGAAATGAGAAAGAGGCAGCAGTCACAAAATGAAGGAACATCAGCTGTGTCTCAAGCACCTGGAAACCAAAGGCCCAACAACACATGTTGCTTTTGTTGGTGCTGTTGCTGCAGCTGTTCATGGTATGTCCTGTAGTATATTTGCTTCCATATCCACCACAGGTAAACAATGAGAATGGAAAGCACTGGGAACATGTTAACTTCTGGGAGAGGATCCACAATTTAACTTTTCACTTAAAATTTTGATTTAAACAGTCCTTGGTTTGGTTGGATATCTTGTGAGGAAAGAATAGTAAATTCAAATAGTAAATTCATATTCAAACTATGTTTATCCTACTTAAACCATAACTAAATGAGGAAATTTCAGGTGTAAAACTTGTATTTGTGAGTGAGAGACTCAATAATGAATATTTTATAGATTGCATTCAAAACTTCTTTTTTCTGCTTGTACTTTTGATAGTGCAGCTCTCTGCATTCAGGAGAATAAAAGGGAGATGGTCATAAATGTGAATATATGGTGTCATGCTATATTACTAATATAAATTCTATAAATAAATTCCAATTTATCTTTTAAATGGAGTGGCATAATTTTAGTGGCTGCCTGTCCCTTTCCTCAACAAACAGTTCACTTGTAAAGTCAAAGATTTAAAGTCAGTTTCAGAAACAGTGTTAAATTCTCAGTGTCTTGAGATGCATCACATCTTTATTTCTTATTTTTATGAACACAGTATTCAAATACAAGGTAAATGACAGGCAGTACTGTTCAGAGCCTCTGCATCATATTAACCAGACAGTTCAGCTTTTTTGGAGTGACTATTCTTCTGTGTGCCTGTGTTATTTTCATTTCAGTCAGCCACCTGGCCCCAGTCTAAAATCTGAGGCTATTTACTTCAGTATATTTAAAAATACATACCAGCATATATGTACTAGGTACAAATGAGAGGTTTTTTCCAAGATACTGCCACATCCTGAAGGCAGTAGCAGGGTGGACCTGCCTTGGCTGTTGCTTCCAGTTTCACCTGAAGGCAGAGTATATTTGAAGAAAGGATGAGCTCAAGTTTTACCAAGTTACTTTGCAGTATGTTCAATACATAGTGACAAATAGGTGAAAGTGTATTAAGCAGGAAGTAAAGAGAGGGTGTTTTGTCACTTTTCTCTCTGCTCTGGGACAAGGGCACAATATCAGCTATACTGTTACAGGCCAGAGATTCATTTACCTCAATATCCCATTTCAGGAAGTGACCTTTATCAGATACCGCAAGACAAGGATAAAACAGGCAGATATGCACCTCCTCAAACTACCCACAGTAAAACACCTCACAACTATTGCCAATCTGCAACTTAGGGATTTCCTGCACCAGAGTTCCTTTCTGTGAGGTTTATAAACCTTGGTGGAATTTTTTTAATTTGTCAAGCCATTTTCTGAAGCAACTTCCTGAACCCATCTAAAGTTTTGGGTTTCCTCTAACAATAAATTCTACAATGGGCCTGTGCACTCCATGAAGTGTTACTCCCTTTTATTTGTTCTAACCTACTAGACACTAATCTTATTTGATGCTTCCTTGTTCTTATGTGAAGAACAGTGACTAACAGTTCCCAGGGTGGTCAAGATTTTACAGAGCACTCTCATATCTCCCTTCTCCCTTCAGCTGTTTTTTTTTCTTCCACAGTCATATCTATTTTAATCTCTGTGATACAGAAACTGACCCAGACCATGATTTATCCTTATCTGTCCTATTTACTCACCTATTTTGTGTCTCTCTATGTACCTTTCCTATTCTATTTCCTGTCTGAGATGTGTGACTAGATCTGCCTTTGTGGTTGAGACATGGGTGCACCATGTTTTGTGTTTGTTCCTGAGTTTTGTTACTAATTCCTAGCACTCTGCTTACTTTTTAACAACCCCAGAGATGATGTTTTCATGGAATTATCCACCCCGAATACAACATCTCTTTCCTGAATGAAAATAAAGCCCATCATTGTGCATGTTGGCTTTTGCCTTGCTTAGAAGAATATGAATAATATTCATATAATGTCAATAGTAATCATATAATATCAGTATTATATGATAAAATATCATTCTAATTTCTAAAACTTTATGACAACTGATTTCATTTGTAAAACCTAAATTAGATTAATTACTGATTTAAAACATAGGATTTACCTTCAGCTGCTCTAGTAATTGTTTTTGCTGTCTTTCAGGGTTTTTCAGAGTTTGAGGTTGGGATTTTTTTTTTTTTTTTTTTTTT
>VWYP01032505.1:41893-74203 GCA_013400435.1 Pycnonotus jocosus
TTTTTTTGCAAAGTAGGTTAGACAGAGCATGGAGAAATCCTGTTAGCTAGTTTTCAAGATTAAGTCAAAGAAGTGATCAAAGGAATAGTTACATCACTCATGTTTGCTAAAATCAAAAAGACAGAAAAGGTGATGTAATAAATATTTTCCAGGTTTAACTTCTATGATTCTGTAGTGGAAAATCCATTAGAGGAAAGATGGGACAAAACTTTGAAATATGCAGTATGAAATGTTTCAGAATCTCAGTTAAAATGAGGTAATTGATTATGATGCCAAATTTGTTTTTTAAATCAAAACTGGCTGGGAAGAGTACATGTTACTGTTCTTGCCTCAGTTGTCTACACTAAAAAATTACAAAAATAATAATAATTTTAAAAAGTAACTAACTTCATTATTCTCTCATACATAGGGGATTCTAGCTAATTAATTCTCTAGGGTAGTTCTCTGTAATAGAAAATCCTAATCAACAATTGTAACAGGTTCTCTGGACCTAACATAATTACGTGATTTCCCTAGTTCCACAGGTCTTTATATTTGAGTAACATGAATTTCTCAAGAAATAGAAAATTTCTGCCTGAAAATCTTGCTGGATTCATTAATGGGGAAGGCAATGTTCTGTCAATATTAGGATTTTCCTCAGTTTTTCCACCTGTATGTGACTGATGATAGCTCTTACATCACTAACTGCTTATTGCCTCAACTTCTTCACCATTCTCAGAAATGGGAGGAGCATGTGCAGACTTTAGTAAAAATTTTCCCTTTTTATCATTCAAAGAGTTAGTTCGATAGTTCCTATATCCGAATAAATCATTAGAATTCTGAAAAAATATTTTGTGTGTCATATGATGCTTGTTTTCTACCCCATGTTAAAATCAAAGTAGGCATTAAGTCTTCTGTTTGCACAAGAGCATAGGCAAATATTCACAACTTTGGGGAAATAGTATCTTGCCTAATAGACATTTGTTAAGAGCAAAAAATTAAAGAAATTATTCTGTACATCTTATTAAAAACGGGTGGTTTTTTTGTTTGCTTTTCTCTAATATATCTTTCTTAAAGACAACAGCTATTTGGAGGACTTCTCTATTGTTATGGGCTAATCCTTTTAGGTAGCTGAGGCCCAAGCAGATGGTTATTCACTCTTCACCAGCAGGATGGAGAAGAGAATCAGAAAAGTGAAAGTGACAAAACTCCTTCTTGAGATAAAGAGTTTAGCTGATAAAGCAAAGCTGTGTGCACAAGTAAAGCAAAACAAAAAGTCCATTCACAGCTTCCCATCAATTCAGCCATACCTTGGGAAGCCATGGTCCATCACATGTTACAGTGACTTGGGAAAACAGATGCTACAGCTCTCAACCTCCATCCTTCCTTTTTCTTCTGCAGCTTCTGTTGCTGATCACAGTGTCATAGGGTCTGGAATATCCTTTTGGTCACTTGTGGTCAGCTGTCCCAGCTGTGTCCCCTCACAGCTTCTTATGCACCCCCAGCCAGCCCATAGACAAGGCAACGTGAGAAACAGAGAAATCCTTGATGCTGTGCAGTGACTGCTCAGCAGCAGCTATAACATTCATGTGTTATCAACACTGTTTTGGTCAAAAGTCAAAAACATAGTGCCATAAGGATTCCTATGAAGAAAATTAACTCCATCTCAGCCAGTACATCCATCAGTACATCTACTGGCACTGATAATCATCAGGACAGTAAATTGCTCAGTTTACAGGGACAAAGTAAGGCTTATTACCAGGGTTTGCTCAGACTGAAAAAGAATGGAGATTAACAGGACTATTAAGATGGCTATTTTATTTTAATAGGTGTGCTCACGATATTGCCCAACTAGTCTAAGCTCTGAACTTGTTTCTGAGTACAAGTAGGGAAGGAAACACTAGTCCTCCTCAGTGGAAAAAAATAAAGTGCTTCTGAAGTTCCCAACCAGAAATGCTTGTCCCCTTATGGCAGAAGCAGATGACATATCCCTGTGAAGACCTTCTCTAGACCTTCCTCTCTTCACTGACCAGAATAGACCTTAGGCACTCATTTCAGAAGACTGCTAAATTAAAGTAGCTAACAGACAAGTACCAGTCATGTACCTATAGTCCTGGACTGAATCACTCCATGTCTTAAGCTTCTGCAAAGCTCCATTTCAATAGAGGACAGAAGAATGTGCTTCCTTACAAGGCACAATTTCAATGACCTGGGTAGCCTGAGACTTGCAAAAATTGCAGTAAGTCTTCTAACATGACAGTCTGTAATTTCCTCAATTACTTTCTCCAGAGAGTTGCCCATTTAGTACTTAAAGCTGTGACTTTATAGTTTTGAGCTCAGTTTGGCAAGGTTAGAGAAGTGAGCCTGCTATTTCATCCCCCCAACCCTATTTAGCAATCCATTACTCCAGCTTCCTGAGCAGATACAAAACTAGTTGTTCTCTTACAAACACTTGCAAATTACATTCTTCAAAAAAACCTCTTCAGGCACTAGCACAGGGAGGTTGGCTTTTCTGCCCATTTTATTTTGCTCCCTCCTTTGTCTCCTACCCAGAGCAAGAGCCATATCTTTTTATCCTCTCTTCCTTTCATAAGGTGCTCAGTGAATTTGAGAACTGTGGGACACTCTGATGCCCTATAATCTGTCTCCTTGTACTCTACACAGAAGGCTCAGAAGGGACCTGACATCCACCCTGCAAGAGACCTTGGCAGAATGGATGTCTGGGGGATGTGACAAGGCTTCCAGAGGATAAGTGAAGATGATCACTTAGCTTCACTTGTAGCTCGATTGAAGTGAGTGAGCTGAAAGGCCTTTACCCAAAAATGTAACCATTAAAACTGCTGAAGACTTGTGGAAGAGAATTTCCCACACACAAGAAATTCCAGGGAAGATAGGGTATTTGCCATCTTGGCAGTAAACAAGAGTTGCTCTTGGCAAGAAACCTCTCTCCTCAGTTCTTATAACTTGTCTGTGGCTGCTGTGAGTTACTCTGAGACTTCTTCCTGATGACGTTGCTATACAAATATTTTTCTTTATTAAAGGGAACATTTTCCTTGCAAGAGTGTCACAGTTTACTTGGGCCTACAAAAAATATTTCTGTCACTTGTGCCATGAATATGAAATGGCAGACACAGTTCTAAGAACAATTTTAAATTGCATTTATATTTGTTCTCTATGGGGTTCAGTGTTATGTTCCTAACAAACGGTGTGCTCTAAATGGGAAAAAAAAACAAACCCACACACAAAAAAACTCCTCTTTTTTCTTTTTTCTTTTTTCTTTTTTCTTTTTTTTTCACTTTCCACCTCTCTAATACTTTGAGAAGAATAACATTTTCCTGGCATAATCAATATTAGTGCTATCAAAAAATTGTGTGCTATCAAAAAATTGTGCCTTGCATGAGTCTATGCAAGATATTTTCTGGGAGCTACAGTCATGGTTGCTTTATTTTATTTAACTGTGGTAGAAAGTTTAAACAACTGAGAAGCAAGGAAAGGATGGAAACAACAAAAAAATTTAATGGAATAAATTACAGCTACATAAGTATGTCAGAAACAAAACCCATATCCTTCTTCTCATGCCTGTCTGCAGCAGAACTTTTAGACTAGGAGCAGACTAAAGGTGGACTGGTACAAAAAAATCACCCAGGCTCCAGGACTTTGTTAAATCTTCTGGAATGAAAAGAAAATCTTTATCTTTGAAACAAAAGTGCTGATTTTTAAAAATGTGTTTTGGCTTTTAATTTTGTTTTTAATTCTTCTTTTTCTCCTTGAACACATAGGACAACATGTCTAAAACAGATGTACTCAATTATCTATGTTTTACCTTTTCAAAACATCATATCTGTGAAAAAGGGAATATGGAAAAGTGCATCAGGATTTTCTTTTTTTCTAGTGCAGAATGCAGAAGTGCAGGCTACTGTACTCTATTTTACTGAAATAGAAGGTGATATTTTTAAAAATATTTAATGGGAAAAGATGTTCCAATCTGAGCCTTTTAATACTTTAAATATCACAGAACGCCCTTACATTTTTACCACTCACTATTGCAGAGGTCAAAGATGAAAACATTCCATCTCTTTCCTGGAGAATAATTTATTCTGAGAGAGAATAGGAACTCATGCTTTTTGCAACTATGGGGCAGTATTATCTGATTATTAGAGTGCAATGGGCAGCACTGGTGCATTCTTAGGAAAGTAGCACTGGTTCTTCGATGGGTAGTATTTAAAGCAGAATAAAATACATTATCTGGCTTGTCACAAAACCTACTGAACATGATATTCATGAAAATCAGTCTTAAATCACCTTGTCTTTAAATCCACATATGCTCAGTGCTGAGCCCGTGGGAGAAAGCTGGCAGACATTCCTGTTGATGGAATGCACCATGGGGTGAGTGTGGACTGAGGATTCAAGATCTGGTCCTCAGAAAAGGGCCCCTCAAGGTTCCCTGAGATACTTAAAATAAAAGAACTAAATTATCAGCATTTGGAAAAATAATCAGAATACACACTAAAAATAAATAGCTTGTCAAGCTGTTTTTTCTCATACTTCTCTAAGTTAACAGTGCTTATCAAATACTGCCCAAGTAAAGCATTTCTTTCCCCTTTAAAGCGAAAGAAAAGGATGATCTCTAAACTGAAAAAAAAAATCAGAGCAGGGTTGCAGGTCTTCCTAATAAGTATGAAATTTAATAAGCTCTTTCTCCTTTACAATTAAGACAGGGGAAGTGATTTTTCTGGAAATTTATGGAAGTTTAGGTCCTCAGGGCGGGCTGGAGACAGGTGGCCCTGTGCATTCTTGTTTACACAACTCTCCTAGGGCAACACAGCCTGACTTGCCAACCTCTGGGCTTGTACCCTTCTGTGACACTGGGCCAGATTGTCAGTGTTAGCCTAATAATTCCTTGAAGTCTGCTCTCTCCTTGAGCCAGACCACAAATTTACCTTGTATGTGATTCAACACACAGCTTATCCCAAAGCTCCAGAGCTGGCAAGTAAAGGCAGCTTTGACCACTTCTTGCACCTCCCTGTGAAGCAGATGTGAAATGCTGCCTTTTCAAGAGAGGGGGGCATATTTCTTTGCCACAAGGTAGGTGGGCTCACAGATAAGCTGACTGCTCCTAACTACTAGTCTATAATTTTTCCTGTGTCTGCTTCTAGAGAGTAAGATGTGAATGCAGGAAAACAAGATGTTACTGGCAAACCAAAAGGACTTTAGAAATAACATTTACAGAAAACAAAAAGTTAGTGTAAAAATAACTAAAGGAAGCTTAAAGTTAACTTACTGAATCTCATGAGAACCTGCCTTGGTCACTATGGAGCCCTCTTCTGAAATAATCAAATATATCTCACCTCTTCCCACCAAAAAGCAGCTAAGAAATCCCTTAATCCAAGCTAATGCACCCCCTTTTGTCTTCCTTTCTTCTTCTTAGCCCTACCTCCAAATTCCTGTGGGAGCACAAGCCCTTGCACAGCCTTAGAGCAGGGGCAAGGACAGTGAGCCACCAGGTTCCACAGCAGAAAGGGGTTTCCACAGGAAATGGCAATGCAGGCCATTGCTTTCTGGAACATGAAAAGTAAATTAAAATCATGTCCTTCTCTGGGAGAAAGCTGTAAGCTACACATTGCGTTTATTTTGGCAAGTGGTGCAAAGCAGTAATCACAAAGACGCTGCCAGTCTACCATGAAATCATGGTGGAAGCACAAAGATGCACAAGACACTACACAGATGCTCAGCATATATAAATAATTCTAAATTAGTTTCCAACCAAGAACCCTGGTTTGAAAAAACTTTTTGACACTGTAAACTGAGTCTAAGTCCATGAAAACTGATGTTTCTATTTTCAAAGGTATGAGGATAACTTGTTTCTCCCCATAATAAAATAATAAAAATAGAAGGCTAATGTGGAGCAACAGCTTCTTCTGCAGCTGGTCTGTTTAATTTCATCACCAGCCAGGGGTAGAATCCTCATTAACATCAAAACCAGCCCTGGGCTCTCTGTGCCAAGCTTTCCTAGTATCAGGATTTTATTTTTAATAATTTAAACTTTGAAAGTTCATTTAATTTTGAGGAACAGATGGAGGGTCATGTGTTTACTGATATTTTTCCCCATCTGTGATAACACAAGCAGGTTAGAGAATGAGTAGATTGTAAACATAATAGATTAGCAAATTTTAAATAAATGTTTCTGAAGATTCACAAATGAAATGCAGATTCCTTTGTGTGTACTACTACTAAGATACAAACCCCATATCAGTTCTAACTGTAGAAAATAGTCCTATTTCAAGCAAACATTTCTGTAAAGAAAATTACAGTAAAAAAATCAGAACTACAGTTCTTTTAAATTGAAGAACAAATACATGCTCAGAGGGGATTTGGGATTACGCAAGGCTCATTCTAATTCAGTGGTGCAAAAGATACCAACAGTAGCTCCTTAGAAGGAGGGAGCAGACTAAATCTAGTTAACTTTAGAAAATGATCTTGATTCTGCCCTGGCACAGAACACAAGAGGGTATTTAGGGACAGCTGCTCTTGAGGAGACTGGAGGGAGAGAAAGCAGTGGCAGAGTCACTTCCACTGGTGAAAAGCAGCTTGATGCCTCCTCTGAGACTGTTTAAGAAATGGATTGCTTCAGAGCATCAGCATCTTGGCTCTCCCTCACCCCTCACACACATTTCCCACCTGCCTGCACCAAAATGCTGGTCAGCTTGGTGTCTGTGGAACACTGGCTGGAGAAAGACTCATAATATCATGACAGATTTTCTATCACCAGAGCACAGCTTGACTGTTGCTGTGCAGAAAAGAAAAAAAAAAAAAAAAAAAGAAGANAAAAAAAAAAAAGGGAGTGCTGAGAAAGCCTAGGTCCAGCTTATGCTGTGATTTACAGATATTAGGAGTTTGGAGCCTTTGAAATCTTCCCTGACAGGGTTTAGGCTGCTTTTGAGTTTTTTATGACAAATCTGCAATTAGATATTTACACAAAGATGCATTAACTCAGAAGTCCATGGAAAACCACATAAACAGAGAAGCATATGAAAGATCACAACAAGTCCGAGATCAAAAAAACACCTGAAGTAAGGGGTGTTGATAGATGGTGACATTTTAAAGGTGCCAAAGTCCCCTTGCAAAATCTCTGACCTTTATTCATTGTGGAATAATAAAAATTTTAATATTCAACATGCAAAAACAATAACAAAACACCCTTTTCCAAATTAAACACACTGACAGTGTCTATACCACTAAGCAAACTAAGCAGGACCAGGGTCTAATGGGCTACAGTCAGCCTGTACAGTAAATTGTTAGCAAGTGTTAAGTCCTTGGCAGAGATTTGGCCAGTGCCAAAGTGCAGTGTCAGCCAATGGCCTGTGGCAGGTGCAGAAACCCTGTTTTGAGCATGGGCTTTAGTAGACTGGAGCTATGTGGTGCCAGTCAATCTCAGGACTCTCCTAGACCATTTTATCTGCAAGAATAAATGCAGCCTGTAGTTCCAAACCAAAAGGGAAAACAATTAGGTTACTAAAATCTGTCAGCAGCAGAATTTCCATCTTGCATAGGTTTATTGTTTAACCATGCATGATTCCAAATCGGTTTAAAATGCCAGTCAAAACAAGGATAAATGTCTAGCGCTTTAAAGAGAAAAAAATGAGAATATTTCATGGAAATGAGTCTGGACCCCTAGTAAGAAGCACCTATTAGATGGAGATCCTCTAGAAAAGTGGGTCAAACATTCATTATGTGAGTCAGAAAGGCAAAGAAGATATGAGTCCTGTCTAGTCATCCTTAATAATTCCATAGCACATATATATGTCTAGATGGCAGCTCTGGTTCCTCTGAAATACCTGACTGAGAGCTGGATACTGGCAGATGCTGAGCACCCATTATGAAGGGATGGGTAATTTCAATTCTTGTTGACATCCATGCTGAAAGTGCTTCCCAGCTGAGGGCCTTGTCTAACAAAATTTGGAAACCAGCATGAACAAAACAGATATCTGTAATATACACAGACTGACATGGAGGGTCTCAATCCTGTTTGTTATCTGGAGGGATGTAAAGTGGGACATCCCTCATTTTATTTGACTGTGATGTGGATAAGCATAAACTAGTTTAGTCCAGGCTCATTTCACAAAATACGGTGTTCATAAATATCATAGTGGGAACTATCCTTTGACATTTCCTAAAGCTCTCTTTAACTGGATTGCTTTGCAACACCTTATGAAAAGAAAAATGTGAATTTAGTATGAATGTTTCCAGGCATCCCTTCCCACTTGGAAACTATATCTAAAGCTATGGAATCTATCTACATTACCAAAGTAGCAACCTTATTCAAGCTCAATTCTTTACTGTTGCTCCAACTTTAACATCTGAAACCCAAGAATAATAAAGAAAAAGCCACTACAGAAATTGAGACTAGGTTCATTTATCAGAATTAGCTGAGACCATTAGGCTTTCTTGCTAGTGACTTGGAGGGCTTTTATTCATCTAGCTACACTTTGAAGGGATACAATTTCCATTTCTTTGAACAGTACAGAACTGTCACTTTTAATTGTCTCAGATATATGAAGGAATTGCTTGTAAAATACTGTAGCCAGGAGTAAGGACACTGCAGATTGTCTAGTAATTAAACGTATCCATCATACAAGATGGAATATGAATGGTAATATTATTCTGAAGGAAGGAATGAAGCTGACAGCCAGACTAGTGATCTGTTGGGTGACCTGACAAGAGAAACACATCCTTGAGTTGATTATTGCCTAAAGCAGAAATCATCTCTAAACTAATGGAAGAAAGCTAGAGTAACTCCATTAGAAATCATTGGTAAGCAAACTTGGGCAAGCCTAGGGTTTCTTCTCACCTATAAAGAAATTGCATTCCACATATGAGAACAAAAATCTCAAAAAAATATCATTGAAAGGACTAACAGTTTACAAAAGTTGTTACTACTTCTGTTGTGGCTATCATTATGTAAAAGTAATATAATCTCTTTAAGGTAAAATACAGCAGAAAGTATATTTTCTTATAGCTTTTAGGAAGAACAAAATATTGTAAGTAAAAAAGAGTTTAGGAAGGTCAGATTGCTTTAAATCACTAGTTCTTTCCTCTCTAGCACAGTTATGAATTTTGCTTTGTGCTAGTCTAAATTTGAAGGAGGTATTGTCCTTTATTTCAGAAGTTCAAGTACAGCACACACTGGTAGTTTCCATCTGCCTTTGAGCGCCTGCTGAGCTGCAATATCTGCAGGTAGGAAGATTAAATAAGTCACACAAGAGCAGAGGAAGAAAACAACATGTTCAGCAAGGTTGTCCATTAAAAGGGCCAGTCTTCTTTCACATAACATTTAACCTGCATTGACCTTGAGAACAGTTCTCTCCTTCACTCTGAAGTCATCCTGAAATGTAAATATAGTTTAATTATTTTAAGTAGCCCCCCAAAATATTCCTCAATTGCAGTCTCTTTTTAAACATGTGGTTTGTAGCACTACTGGCCACACCTGGAGCACCATATCCAGTTCTGGACTCTTCATTGCAAGAGCCCTGGGTATACTGGAGATTCCAGCAAGGAGCCTCTAAAATGATTAAAGGACTGGGGTTCCTCTCCTGTGAGGAAAGGCTGAGAGACCTGACATGGTTCCACGTGGAGAAGAGAAGGCTCAGAAGGATCTTGTCAATATGTATAAATACCTGAACAAAGAATGAACAAAGAAGATGGAGCCAGGGTGTTTTCAGTGGTGCCTGGTGACAGGACACCAGAGGCAAGGAAAACAAGGAGGTTTCCTCTCAACATCAGGAAACACTGAACTTGGTGCACTGAACTCAGTTTTAAGATTGAAACTCAGATCTTAAATGTTTGCAAAATATTTCTGAGGTTTTTTGTGAATATTTTAGGAGAACATCCCTTTTATCAAGGGTTTTCCAGCAGGTTAGTTTTTCCATTACCAATAAACTTCTGAACATTTTCTAAAAGACAAAAGAATCAATATAAAAAATACATCAAAGATCACATTACAAATATCAGTCTATGATGGAAGATATATTGACATGTGATTTTTTAATTCTATGAAGCTTTGCTTTCAAATTTTTCATGGGGTCCAAAAGGAAAATGTAGTTTGGACAAATTTGACAATTTGTCTGTCAATCATACACTAGTTTCAACTTTGATGGAAAATACATAAGGAAAATATAACTCTGACTTTATTAAGAGATTGTTAATCTGACTGTCCCTTATGAGGAAAAAAGGTTACCAGATTTTATATCTATTCCATTTTAGAATATTAAATATACAGGAAAGGGAAGAGAGTGAAACACAGCAGGTTTGCTAAAACCTTTTCAGTACTTGCTTTACTGAGCACATCCCTCTATGACTTACTTTAGTTTAGCACTCATATTTCAGTAAGGACAATCTACCTTCATGGTGCCATGTGGGATGCAGTTTAATAACCTTATATGATGATCTTACATAAACTCCAAAATCTTGGCAAAGACTTCCCATTAACAAAGGGATGATTATACTCTTAAGCATCAAATCATTTGGGTTCAATTCTGCTTCTACTCAAGCTCAGGAATAGCACAACATAATAGTATCAGGACAGAGCTAAAAGTCTTAACTGACTAGACCTTAATAGCCTGAGGTGCTCCAGATATCTTAAACTGTTATTTCCCCCAATCTCCTTTTTCTTTTATGGCTTATAGTTGAATCTATATTGACTTTTGACCAGTTAGGCTAAATGCTGCACAGTGTTAAGAAAGCACAGCAATTGAAAACCAGTAAGAAATCAAATCCACTCTCCCCCACATTTGAATCGTGATAGAAAGATACAATCTCAAATGAACTGAGAAGTTTCTTGTTTCTCACGGGAAAGTTCACAGGTCTCAACATAGATGATCTGTCCTTATCATAAACCTTTGAACATAAGAACTCACAGAACTTAGTTCAGGTTTGCACAAGGAAGAAAGTTTGGACCCTATTAATTTGTAGTATTTTAAAGTGTATTTCCTTCTGAACTCTTGAATATCTCACAGGGCTAAAAGCTATTCCTTCACCCAGAAAAGTTGAAATAGCACTGCAAGATCAGCACTAAACACAGGAGAATCGGCAGTGATTCTTTCAGTCACCCTGGATTGCTGCTACAGCATTGGTGTCAGAAATAAGACAATGAATGAGCCACGATACCCATCTGTAGGCACAAGGGATTTTGACTTAATTTCTATTCCTATGTCCATGCACTCCACAGCCACACAGCCAATGCTACTCTTCTAGAAATCTCAAGACTGTTTTAGGGAAACAAGGATACTTCAAATACAAAAGACAAATGCAGTTTTTGCTATGTATTGGGATTTCAATGCTGTAAGGCATTGTTCTTCACACTTCTCTCCATAGTTCTTAGTGTAAACGTGATTCTGAGTGAAAAATGGAGATGCTGTTTGCAGGACTCTGAGAGATGAGGCTTTAACAAATACTCCATGTACCATGAAGTTAGGAGTTACAGCTGCTGGATTTCCTGATGAGCTGTTTTCTTAAGAGAAGGTCTCTTCTCTTGTAATCAGAAAGCCTACTGAAAGAGAAATCTGCTATGACAGAATGTAATTTTTCTAATGAGCTTCTTAAAGTTAAGCACAATATATCATTTAAATCTATTATTTTATTACATTAACTAGAATTACTCACAAAAGAGTAGTATGAATAGTCGTAACTAACAAATAAAAAAATAAAATAAATAATAAGTAAAACCAAGACAAATGATTATTTAATTTTAAATCATAATGATAGTTATTTTTGGAACTTCCAAAAGCAGTTAGGAAATATCATTAAACTTTTCCACAAACACTATTTTGTTAGAAACCCAATTCAGAAGTAAATTAATTTTAACTGTCAAATCTGTGCAAAACACAAACTCAGTTCCATTCAGCTGTATTCTCCATAAAACCCCAGTGGAAGGGCCCATGAAACAGCCTCTGTACCCATCCTGGGTAGGAAACATCAGAAAATTTACACCTGGCGCTCCTGCTTGGCCCACAGGATTTATGGTATGCAGAAATGTGCATATGTGCATATGTGCAGAAGTCTGCTTTAATATTAGTGGATCCTGAGCAGAGGAGTCTAAGCTTTTTCACTGAAAGCACATTCGCAGCACTTAGAAGTGCCCAACTGTCTGTTACAGACTGTTTGTCAGCTCTGCGCTGTTCAAACAGAGATGAAAAAAGGGGACAAATACGAACTACAACACTACACACACTACAACATAAACTGAATCAAGGGGGGAAATACAATGAAGGAAAAATGGAAAGGAAAAAATTGTAGGTTTTCTAGCCACTGGAAGAGAAAAACCCCTTATTTCGTTTTATCTTACTTTTTGTGGCCTATGAAAAAAAAAAACAAACAAAAACAAAACAGGCCAGTTATTACTGCAGCTCTTGTAGTTAAAGTCTAAAGCAACAAGACTACACTGTAAGCTGAACAAAGAGCTGGGAGGCTTGTGACTCCACATTCTATTCCTCACCTGGTGCTTTGAAATACTGGAGGAGCTTTAGCTGTAATACAAAATCTCTAGGATGGTTAACTTGCAAATACTTGCATTATTAAAAAATAATTTAAAAAAAAGTTTTAGGTTTTTAGTTACATGAGGTAAGACTCACAGAATCAGATGTCAAGTTTATAAATTCAACTTGCAAACACATTTTTTTTTCCACTCTAAAACAGCTGAGTCCAAGTTGGAGTCTATGCTTGTTTGTTTTTTCCTTTAAAAAAAAAATTGGATCATACATGCCTCTTGCACCATCTTATCACCTAAGGCAAATGTAATTCTGGCACTCAGAAAACACAGCACCACAGGTACCTGGACTTCTTGAAAGGAGTTTATAGTTTCAGTGGACACTGCCAAGTGGGCTGATTATAGCCTTATGGTAATTGTTGGCTTTCTTGCAACAGACTGCTTTCCTATGTCAGTCTGCTAAACACAATCTCATCATTTTGTTTTAAGCACAAGACAATTAATTTTTTACTCAGAGTAGGATGTAGCTATTTTTCATAAATTTTCTAACTTGTTTTCAATACAAAATTTTATATCCTACATTTCTTTATTGAATTCAGTGAAGAGCTGTAAATCATTATCTTGTTAAAATATTAGGATTGACACTAATGACAAAGAAAACTTTCACTTTTTTTTATCTGTTTCTTATGTGTAAAATAATTATTATGTTCTGCTGACTGAGTTAAGACCTTATTCTGATCAGTTTAAGCAATGATTCCATAGGCTTTTGATCACTGTTTCCCTTCAAAGTGTCTCACAGACTACCAAGACAGACATATGGGAATAACGAGTTTGCTACATATCACTTATGTTCGCCTTGCCAAACTCCACGCATCCATCCCAGCCTCCACTGTAGAATCCATTTATTGCTACAGATTTGGCTGATATTTGAATATACTGGTGTTATTGGAAGAGTTGTAGCACTTTAGCCTGTCTTGCTGTTCTTACAAGGACATAAACTCAGGGTCAGAGATGGATTCCCTTTCTCTCTAATACAGCCAGGGACTTGAAGGATATATTGCAAGTTTATCTGAGCCTATGAAAATGTCTAGTACAAGGCATCACTTCATAAAAATAATGATTCTAGGTCCAGTTTTTCTCAGAATAATCATTCTGGATATTATTCACTCACTGTAACAAAAAAGTGAAGTCCTTTCTGAATTTTATTAGGAGCAAGTTTTTTACCCTTTACTCAGCTTGCAAAAATAGAGCTATCCTTGGATAATATGGTTCATGCAACATTTCACTCTCATTGATACTTATTTTTGTGACATTATAAGGGAGATAGAAGACAATGATTTGAAATTAACATAGCTGTATTGTTCTTTATGAATGGATCACAATAATATTGCAGTTATTTTTTGTTATTGCTTTGTACAATATAGCAAAATCATCATCCTCCTCTGTGCATAAACAAACACAGTCCTGGCAAGTATTCAGTGACATCAAGGTTAACATTGAAGAGCAAAGGTATTTACCCAGCTGGCAAAAGATAGAGATAAAGATGGGCACTAACACAGAGTTTTCACAACTATCTTCCCCTCATTTCAGGAAAATGCACTTAACGTATGTTCTTGTTTTCATGTGCAGCAATTTGTTTGTTTAAAGGCTTTTCCTCTTCCAATCAGAAGAGAAAAGATATTTCCTATCTGAATCTATTCGGTAAATTTGGTAAATTGTGTTTTTCAAGGCTCTTGGAGAAAGGTCATTTTACATCATCTACCACTGCAATTTTAAAATCGTAATTAAATCTTGATCTTTTGAGGTCTTTTGTGAGGAGAGAGTTGTGGTGGATTTTTTAAGAAGGCTAAAAATATTATATCTCTTGATCTGATGATAATAAAAATTTCTAGGAGTAGCATAGGGTGAAGAGCAGTGCCAGTGAGCTATATTCTTTCAAAGGGTTGATCATTAAAGAAAACTTGTCAGAACATCTGTTATCTGGAGAATCTTATCTGAATATTGATTTTCATGTGAAAACAAAATTCTCCCTTCTGGCCCAGAATAAGAAAGATTTTTCTGTTATATTTGTAGCTTGAAGGCTCATGGTCCTGCTGCGAGACATAAACAGGTCCAGCCTAAAATGCAGTCACTGCCCAGCAGACTAGAAATTTCAGCCAAAAAATAGAAACTGAGCACAGATCTCCTAAATGGCCAACCCAATAGCCTATGAAACTAGTCCACAGTGTCCCAGTTTGATTTCTACTCATCTGCATGGCAATACAAAAAAAAAATCATTAAGGCAAGAGGTTTTAATAGTCACATTATCTTCAGTGCCAGACATAATCACAAAATACTGTGATGATGCACTGCACATGAGGCACATAACAGAGAAAATACCTGAATGAACAGTACTTGGTGTCAGCCATCCAGGGGCAGAATATTAATCTTGGCACCTCTCACAATGGCATGGTTTTCTTGCCATAGTGAAAATAGTAATTTCACTGATTCACCAGATTTAGTCTACTGGTACATGAGAATGTGACTCTTGGGAACCAACTGAATTCCATTTGTTTGCTGGATATGCAGAGAACGAAAGATCAGGTCCAAACTGTAAATTAGTTCTTTAGTTTCTTAATGGCAGTAGAAGGTAAGTGAAGCAGTAGGGATGCAACTTACAAAAAGGCTAAAACCATCAGCTGGAATCACCTGGAGGAAGAGTCAGTAAGATATTTGCTCTTAAATTAGTTCAACTCTTGATGATTCTGTACAATTAGCTTGTTTTTTTTTTTTATCTTCTCATGCAACAGGGTGCTTCAATACTGATTTAGCCACATAATGACTCAACAGAACAATTACTTAATTGCTTAACTTGAATATTAGCAGCCAAATAATAGCAGCTAAATAAATAAAGATCCGTTTTCTAAATCCCAGCAGCACCCCCAAAAACACATCAGCTAGAAACCTGGACACACTTACCCTTATTTGTGGTTATTTGTTCAATATGTATGCTTCTTCAAGTAGTCCCTGATCATTAACTTTTTTACTTATAAAGCATGTGAAGTTGCAAAACAGAAATACCGTCTCTCCAAGCAGAAATTACTCATAATAATACTGTTGCAGTTGCTCAAGAAACTTACTGGTTTTGTAGCAGTCAAGAACCCAAGACATATTTGAGAGGTACATCAATCTCAGGCCACTGAAGTATTTTTTACTGTACTCTCCAATGCAATAAAATCAGCATAGAAGTGGGCAGAACAAACCTTCCATACAAACAGAGAACACATGCTAGTGCTTTCCCTTTAAACTCTGTCTGTATACATCCCAAACTCTCCCTTTTTAAGGCATTAGTAATTTTGTTGTGCTTTTATCATGGGTAATTTGCATCTCCAAGTTTTAAAGATATCTGCTGGGTGTATTCCAACTAATGAATAATAATAGCATCAAAGATGTCAGTTTGCATCAGATGTCTCTCTAGTGCACCTCCCTTTCATTTAACTGCTTTTTGATAAGGTGTATCAGCAATTTCCTTTTCTTAAAGCCTTAACTAAGATAATTTTGTTAATCTTTAGCCTCTTACTTTTAACCTGTTTAGTATTACACTATACAGCATAATCCTTCTGACACAATAGCTAGCTTCAGTGATGGATTAATGTATCAAGGACATCAGCTCCAGGTATGCAGAATGCCTTTGCTACTGCAGACTGCTTAAATTCCACAGAGAAATATGAACAGGAAGGTGTTTCCAGCTGAATATAGCAACATAGGAAAGAGCAGTGCAGTGTTGTCATTTCAAGCTAAAAGGTACCAATCTGTTATTGTGATCAGTTACTTAAAGGCTGCTTTCAAGCTAGCTTTGCAGTCAAAAATGCTTAAATATTTAATTATTTTTCTAAGAGATCATGAACCAATTCCTTGAGTGAAAACAGAACATGCCTGAATCAAATGTACTTCGGTACAAAAATGATGGTTTCATTCACAGGAAAAAATAAATCAAAATTAACGTATCTGATGGAACTCTAGCCTTGACAGACATAGATAAATAAAAGTTTAAATGTAGTGCTAGTTTTGTCACATAATGCAGAATTTAGGCCAAGATGCATTACAAAAGTATCACAGTTTTAAATGCAATACCCAAACATGTTCCAACCCAGTGTGACATTTCTGTCTTTGGAGTGTTCTCTGTTTTGCAGCCCTGGCTAACTTCAGCCATTAAACTCCAGTTATGAATGGTGAGATGAAGGAATCAGGGCCAAGTGTGTACCTTGCACTGTCACTATGGTATAGATACCAGAAAACTGCACACTATGGTCTAGGCCCACAATCTGAACTTTTTATTGTTTTGTTGTTTTGGGGTTTCTTTAAGAAAATGAAAGTGCATACTGTCTAACAGTTATTCCTTTGATAAAAAATACATTGCAATGAAGTCAACATGGCCTTCTTGCTCCTATTCCTATTTCTCTATTCACCACTCACTACTTCACTATCCATTGTTTCCCCTTTATCAACCTGTGATGATTTTCCCAAGTCTAGCAGAGATTTTGCTTGAGCAAAGCAAACAGCATTTGATCCCAGACAACAAATTAAATTAGGAGTGTATACTGACTGCTCTCAGATGAGTCACTTTCTACTTCCAGTAAGACTCTGCATCCATACCTTGAATGTCTAGTGCCTGACAAGTAAATTATCCCAGTCCAGCTTAGTTGGTGCTCATGTGATGGAGGAAGGAAAACAGGCAGTCTCGTTCTCTTTTAGACAAACTCAAATGAACATCCTGTTGCACTCACAACCTACACAAGCTGTTTCCTCCTTCCATGGTGTTATTCTTCCATAGAACCAAAGGACAATTTGCTCTCTGCACCCAGCAGAGAAGACAAATGCTGCTCTACCTATGGACTGCAAAGGAAGGAAGGAGGGAGGGAGGGAGAGAGAGCTTTGTGCCTTCCCTGCTTCTCCCTCACTCCAAATTTGTGCTCTGGCCAGAGGCAAGGTGACCCTAAGCAGTTACATCTGTGGACTTAAAGATTACAAGACAGAAAGAAAGTGGATGGTCCCTTTATTTTCTTCTCCTGTACGCGGAAATCCTTTTTGTCTTTCCTGGGTGCTCCCTCTGTAGACTGATGAACAACAGGTGAGAGGAGATGGAAAGGCTTTTTACCTGCCAATCCCAGAGTTCAGGATGTGTTGTTTCTCCTGCAGCAGTTGATGACACCCTAACAACCTTAGCAGCACTGGAGCTGCATTCCTACGCTGTAACAGGGGAAGCAGGACCAAGGGCCTGAACTAAGGTCTTGGCAGGTAAGTGAAGGAGCAACCAGTATCAAAGAGCTTCATTTGCAAGTGTACATCTTTGTAATGTTTAAGTCTTAATATGTGCTCTGCTTTACCTGGGAGCTTAAACTTCCAGTTTTCAGAGGAGTATTTGAGAATACCTATTGGCTCTGCCAAATGCTTGAAAAAAAAATGTTGAAGAAACTCGCAAATGCAGGGAACCCATAAAGAAAGACTATTTGTGCTAAAGATGTCTCAGAGCTGGGATTTCTTCTTAGAGCTGAGCTGGAGTTATTTAGATCAGTGGGGGAGGGAGAAGCTTTATGCTACAAACATATTTTTGTACCAACACTTAGAGTGAAGGCATCATTGTATGGTGAATACTTAATATTCAAAATATGAGCTCTTGAGATTAGAAGGAGGATTTTTTGCTTGGTTACTTGTTTTCTCTCAACCAGACACACAGGGAACACGTGATGAAAGAAAATTTCCATCTCCTTACTACATTCCACTTCTTAAGCTTAATTATCAGAACCAGGTTTTCCATATGAATATCTATATCACTCAAAACATACTTTATTTCAGTAGTTATCAGGAATTGTGGGTTTGCTGGCAATACCATGTTCAGAAGATTCACAAAGAACACACACAGAGGAAGTCTTTACCACTACAGCAAATCTGATTAAAGAGATCTTTGCAGAAAAATAAGTGATTCTAGTTAGCGGTTCAAAAAAGAAGCAAAAAACCATTAAAAATATACTTGCATAAAGGAAGTCTTTCTTTTCCTTGCTTGTGTTAATATGAGGGTAATGGATGCCTTCCTTCTCAGAGGCCAGTATGTTTTACTTTTTGGAATGGAAAACAAATTTAGGTCAGAGGAGGAAATCATAAGGAGCTGCCACATGCTAAGTTCTGTATCTGAGCCATCTACTGCCACTGTATCTTGGAGAGAGAAAAGGGAACATTCATTAAGACTGAAAAACTATCCAAAACTGGTAGGGCATCAAAGCCCCATCAATATCCAGTTCACATATTCATATCCCCCCTACTCATACTGTTGCTAGTATTCTCAGTTAACCAAGTGAAATTACTCCAAAAGTGACCCCTAATTGTTTGCCCATTTTTCAGTGGATAAACTGTGATCTTCTAAAAACCTGCATGTGCTCATAGTAAATTAATATTCATTACAGTTCAGGAGAAAATTCATTATAAAAATTTTTCTCCAAAATTTTAGACACAAGAGTGAAAAAATGATACCATATATAGGTCTATATATTTTAAAAGTTTGCATTACTATAGTCATTGTTTTAAATTAACTTTCTCTAGACAAAATAAAGTGTTGTACTACATTGCAGCCTCACTGTTAGGAATGAAGATAGAGGAGACAATGCAGGAAGGCCAACACATACGACCAAACTGGAGAGTATCCAGGTCATAGAAGAATGGTAAGTTGGTCAAACTGTTATCTAATAGGTGTTTTGTCCTTAACTAATATCGAGAATTGTCTTGGGTTTAACTCTTTGGGAATGTCCTTTCAATTGCTTTTCCTCCAAAATTCTATACAAAAGGAAACAAAATCTGTCGTGACAATCAAAAGACAGCAGAGACATTCGCAAGTCAGGTGTATTTACAGTTTCTTATTTGTGGGGAAGAATCACAGGGAGAAATGGAAGGTGCGTGGACAGTTCCATGGGTGGGTCTCTATAAGAAGCCTTTGCTACCTGTGACAGCATTTTTTCGTATCTATCCAGACAAGAAGAAAAAAAATAGTCACAAGTGTACTTGTGACTTTTGTGACCAGATTTTTAATGTGGCTACATTTCATAAAACAATTTGAACTATGGTTTCACGGGAATTAACCAAAAAACACATACCTTGAACCTAGGTTAAACACACTGAAAGTCTAAGCTTCTGCTTCTGTCTAAAGCTTGGGCCTATGTTTATTGTGTGGGGGAAAATGGTAATTTGTCAGGAGCTCTGTGTTCTCTTATCTCATAAGAAGGAAATGAAAACTTTAAAAAAACAACACAAACAACTCATTGCCTTTATTGCTAATCATGGTCTGAGAAGACAATATTATAAATTTCTACAAAATACAATAGTGAAGAGAGCTTCCCAATGACAGTAAGGGAGCCCAGGTTGTTTGTCAGCCCCATCCGCCTCAGCAGGTTCTTTGCACTCTCCTCAGTGGAGAGTGCAAAGTCCTGAGAGGACTGTTCACCTTAAAATCTGTATTTAAACTTTTTCATTCAGTTTACAATTACTTTGCAGTAAAACAACTTGTGATTTATCACAAATAGCTTCCCATCATCCAGTCTGCCTTGCAGAGTAGGAGCTGATAAATTGACTTGAACAGAAATTATATAGACAAATGTAACTTACTGTGCACCATGATAACACAGAAGCTAATGACAACAGCTTGTAAAGCTCTTGTCTTGGATCAGGAAGGAGAGGGCAAGTGCTCAAAATTAAGTTTGAAACTATATTTAATTGTTGTTAAGTAATCTGGAGAATTACTTTCTTGAGCTATTCATTGGTACATTAATGGATTATTGACGCCAGTAAGTCTTCTGATCACTTATCCAGTGCATCCATTGCTAAATGCCACAAATAGTTTCCTTCAGGAAATGGAAATAAGGACTTTTCCCCATTCCTTCTCTTTCCAGTTTTGCCAGCAAAATCCATCACATCTCATGCCAAAAGATCATCATTGAGGTCAATAGCATGAAACAGAGGGAAGCTTAGCAACCCTTAGGTACAAGCACAGACAAATATGCTAATTTACATCTCTCTGAATTACTACTTTGTTTGGCTTCATTAGTATGCTTTTGGCTGCCAAGAACTTTTTGTTTTTCTTTTTCTTCCTAAACGAAATTGTGTACAGTCACCATTAGAGGCAGGCAGGGACATCAGGTGTCATCTAAACTCCTCACAAGAATCTATTTCCAGCTTCCTGGAATCTCCTTTAACTGCAGTGGCAGGAATTCAGCACTGTTGTGGGATTTTGTCTTTGAGCCACATGGCTAAGAACACCAACAGAAAACTCGAGTGTAAAGTCAAGTGCATGTCTTATAACATTAAACACATTTAGTAGGCTATTGGGATAATGAATGCATAAGAGCAAACAAAATTCCCCTGTTACTGCTGAAGCCTTATTGCTTACAGTTTTCACTTTGTAATAAAGTGCAGTTGAAAGGAGAAATTTTGGATGAATGCATGAAAACACTTTTACAAAAATAGAAGCACATTTGTAATGATATTTGCTTTTGCAGCCAAAACCCTACTGCAGATGAAATTTTGTCTTGGGCTCAGAATTTTGACAAGATGATGAAAACACCAGCTGGGAGGAACCTTTTCAGAGAGTTTCTCAGAACGGAGTATAGTGAGGAGAACCTGCTTTTCTGGCTTGCATGTGAAGATCTAAAGAAGGAACAGAACAAGAAAGTTATTGAAGAAAAAGCAAGACTTATATATGAAGATTACATTTCTATACTATCACCAAAAGAGGTAAAGCTGTAAATGTTACATTTGCCTTTTCTGTTAGCTCAGAGCAGAAATGTTATACACTGGACTGCCAGGTGAGGGTCTGAAAGTCTGTCAGATGAGAGTCTTAGTATGAACATTAGTTCAGGAAAGGAAGGGACAGAAACAGTAGAGATGCAGGCACTGGACCATTTAGCATAACCAGCCACAACACATCCAAGTTCTCTGCCAGGCGCAAGAAATTCCAGTAAGAAAAAGCTGAGAAATAGGTTTGCTTCTTTAGTAATGCAACAAGTCTGGCAGAGAGAGGAAGTAAGTTATGCAAATGGATTTCTGGAGAAAAAGCACCAAAATTAA
The DNA here is from genome assembly GCA_013400435.1 of Pycnonotus jocosus. Lineage (NCBI taxonomy): Eukaryota > Metazoa > Chordata > Aves > Passeriformes > Pycnonotidae > Pycnonotus > Pycnonotus jocosus. The sequence goes on from VWYP01032505.1 coordinate 63,444, forward strand.
GGAGTTTAAATCAGAATCTTTATAGATTTATCTGCTGCTACAATTGTTTGGAGAAAATACAAATTTCCGCTAGTTATTCCTATGTGAGAGTCCAAGAATGAAGCTGACATATTTTACCTAATGAAATGTATAATATCTAGGGAGCTATATAAGATTTTATTCAACCCTTTAACTGAAATAGACAAATTTTGAAATTATCTTCACCTGTAGTAAAGAAAAAGCATCCCTATGAAACCATGTTTTGTAATACAAAGAGATATATAAGCATATAGAAGAGTTTTTCTTAGGCCACATCATGTACCTTTATCTTCTTTGCCTTGTCTTTGTGCATTGCATTTGAATTTCTACTCAATGGCATTATGCTAATTTATGCTCACTGTGGACCTTGCTTCCTACTTTTTACTTCTTCACTGCATTCAGTAATGATTTGCAACTTCATTCATATGAATGAAGCCAAAAGTGATTTACAGCCCCATTATCTTCTCTTGTGCCATAGAATCTAGTTTTGCTTTGGAGTGAAACACAATTGCCAATACAGCAAGCTAATAATAAGTTTTTCTTCTAATACTGTATTTTTACCAGATAGGTATGTGATGAATGCTCAATTGTCTTTTTAAGCTAAGATCAATCAGCATTTAAAATTCAAACACTAACTGAGCATTGTTTGACTTAGAGTTTAGCAAAGCTATTCAGAAACTTGGTGCACTGGATGTGTACAGATCTCATCAATCCAGTTGCTCCTGCCCATACTGGAAAGATTAGGAGGCAAAGAACTGTTTGCAATGCATTAGAACAGCATGGGAACTGAAAAATTCTTGTTCATCTAGGCATCCCTTTCCAGACATTACCTTTTGGCATAAGAGCTGAGATATTTAGCATGACTTGTTCAGTAAAGAAGTTATTGAGGCAGAAGGTCTTAGTGTTCTAAACAGTTACTTCATATTCATCTGTTTAGCAAGAAAATACCTTTAGTAATCCCAACTAGTTTTGCCATTTGGCATTAGTGAGTCACTGAAAAAATACAATGCAAATTAAGAGTTCCATAACTAATTTTGGGTTTTGCATTCTCTAAGTGCAATTAACTTTTATTATGTTTAGTGGCTCAAAGCCCCACTGTCCTGCCAAATTTGAGGGGGTTTTATCCCAGCTATTATGTTTTATATTGAAGAAACAATTAGCTGCCCAAATTGTTTTTGTTGATATAAATGTGTATGCCTGTGTGTCAGAGGGAGAATTGCTTAAATCTTAAGTGTGTCCTTTCTGTGAAGCAGAAATGTAATGGTCTGGGCTTGAAATCTATTCAAACACATTCTGAAGATGCATGGCTGCAACACTGCCACTCAAAACTACCATAGCACTGTACTCCTGCCCACACTCACTGGCTGAACTGCCCCACTGGTCTCTCATAGTTGAGCCTTGTCACTGATAACCAAGTGACAGCAAATACTGAAGGAGAAAGAGCTTGTCTGCTCTGTCAGTAGCGTACTCCAATATCCCATCAAACCAGCAATGCCAGATTCTACAGCAAGTACTGAAGATAGAAGGCAAATGTACATTTACTTCTCAGTAGTGTACCATACTATGCCACACCAGCGTATTGCAAAGACTTCACTTGACCATGTATGAAAGCACAGACTCACACATCCAAACATATTCTGAGTTTTCATCTTGGTTACCATCCTTCATGTATCAAGGTATCTTAAAACATGGAGCTTTCCAGGGTTGAAGCCAATCCTTCAGACAGCAAAAATATCTTTGTGTGGTTGCAGAGCCAGTAGAGTTATATTGCAACTTGGTGTAAATCACAGTATCTCAACTGATCTCTCCTTGGCATTTATCTACTCTGGATTTTAGCCCTTTTCTTCTTAGCTGGTCCTAGTGGGCTTTGCTGCTACAGCCATTTAATTTAATCCAGAACACATTCATTTACTAGGTTTTAGAGCATTTTGTGGACAAACTGTACATTCAGTCAAATTTGTAAAGGATATTCTAAAATCATCTGGGCATTCATCTCAAGCATAATATGTCCAGCCAGTCACCAGTGGTGTCCCTCAGGGGTCTGTGGTGGGGCCAGCTCTGTTCAGTATTCTCATTGATGACATGGATGGAGGCATTGAATCTTTCATTAGTAAATTTGCAGACGACACTGAGCTGGGAATGTGTGTCAATCTGTTGGAAGGTAGGAGGGCTCTGCAAAGAGACCTGGAATGGTTGGATGCATGGGCAGAGTCCAATAGGATGAAGTTTAATGAGTCCAAGTGCCGAGTCCTGCACTTTGGCCACAATAACCCCCTGCAACATTATAGACTGGGGATGCTGTGGCTGGACAATGCCCAGGGGAAGAGGGATCTGGGGGTACTGGTGACAGCAGCTGAACATGAGCCAGCAGTGTGCCCTGGTGACCAAGAAGGCCAAGAGCATCCTGGCCAGTATCAGGAATATCAGTGTGTCCAGCAGGAGCAGGGAGGTCATTCTTCCCCTGTCCTGGGCACTGGTGAGGCCACACCTTGAGTGCTGTGTCCAGCTCTGTCCCCTCAGTTTAGGAAGGACATTGAGGCGCTTGAGCGCGTCCAGAGGAGGCAACGAGGCTGGAGAGGGGCTTGGAACACAAACCCTGTGAGGAATGACTGAGGGAGCTGGGGGTGTTTAGCCTGGAGAAAAGGAGACTCAGAGGTGACCTCATCCCTCTCTACAACTCCCTGAAAGGTGGCCGTAGCCAGGTTGGGATTGGTCTCTTTCTCCAGGCAGCAACTGACAGAACGAGAGGACACAGTCTCAAGCTGCACCAAGGGAAATATAGGTTGGGTATTAGGAAAAAGTTTTTTACAAAAAGGGTGATAAAGTATTGCAATGGTCTGCCCGGGGGAGGTGGTGGAGTCACCATTCCTGGATGTATTTCAAAAAGGCTGGATGTGGCACGCAGTGCCATGGTTTAGTTGAGATGTCAGGGATGGGTTGGACTTGATGACCTTGGAGGTCTCTTCCAACCTAGAAATTCTGTGATTCTGTGGTTCTGTGATTCTGTCCTTTTATGCTGAGGCTCAGGAGTTCATCACAAATGGTAAGTAAATGAGAAGCTAAAACTGAAACTTGCTAACAGCTTCAATATGGATACATGATCTCCTGAAAGTATGAATTACCAGATGTTAAAGAGTCCTGACAAGAAGAACAAATCTGAAATAGTTAATATTAATGGGGAGATTAACACAATAAATGTTATAAAAATCCCTGGGTAATTTGTAAAGAACAAGTGTAGTGCCTGGAAAAAAAAGAAGAAAAAACAAAACAAGAAAAACCAACCAACCAAACAAAAACAAACAAACAAACAAAACCCCAATAAAAACAAAACCAACCCCCCCCCAAACCAAACCAAAACAAAAAAAAAAAAGCCCCCCCCCAAAAAAAAAAAAAAAAAGGCAGAAGAAAAATTCTCTAGGGCAGCCAGATAAGAATGATGAATAAAAATCTTCTAAAAGTTTAACCAAAAATGCTCAGGGAAAAAACAAAACAAAACAAAAAAAAACCCAAAAAACAAAAACAAAACAAAAAACCCACCCCACAAACAAACAAACTCCCAAACCTGCAGCTCTCTGAATGGGACTAATTCAACTTTCATTTCAGAGAAATAATTTTAAATACACACTAATTATTTTTAAGGGAAAAAATATCTATTTGAGGAAACTGCAGTTGCATTGCGTTTAATCTGCTATACAGCTGCATTTCATTGTACAGATCTTAAGATGGATGCAAAGACCAAGTTCAAACTGAAATAGAGTTGATGGTCTCAACGCAGCACACAGTAATTGTGTGATGGTTCTGAAAGAAGTACAGAGCACTGCTTGAATAACTGATAAACTCAACACGTTCAATGGAGCCCTGAGAAATAAAGATACATATTACAGCTTTTCCAATGTTCTTGTTTTATTATTCTGTGCTCATCTTCTTCAGGTTAGTCTTGATTCTCGGGTGAGAGAAGTGATCAACAGAAACCTGTTGGATCCCAGCCCTCACATGTATGAAGATGCCCAGCTCCAGATATATACCTTGATGCACAGAGACTCTTTTCCAAGGTTTTTGAACTCTCAAATTTATAAGTCTCTTGTTGAAAGTATTACAGGCGCTACTTCTGAAACCTAATTTTCAAACAAAATAACTTGATTTTTTTTTTTTTTGGGTGGGTGGGGTGGAAGAAAAGTAGTTTAATAACATCTGGAGCTGGGTTCCTGGAGAACTACAGTTTAGCACTACTCAGGCTACTGTGAAGAAAAAAAAAAAACATATTATGGTCTCTGTCTACATTTTTACCAAGGGCCTCCTTGCTCAAGATGGTGTGGGAGGGGATCAATGGATTTGTCAAAATACATTTGTTTCACACTCCTTTCACCCTACTGCAGTCAAGATTGCAATGATGTATTTGTAGTTTTTTGAACAGTCTCCTTGTGTATCCTCACACTGCATGTGCAAGGTAAAACTGCTTCACTTACCACTTAGTTGTTGCAATATTTAATCCAATAACATAAATTATATCTGTATTTAAAAACTTTTTTTTGTGCAATACAGTCCTATGGTACATAGAAACAATTTGCAGCAAACCAGAAAGAGGCTTGCATTTTTTAACATCACTAACTAAAAAGCCAATTTTTAAGGTGTAGCATTACTCTACATGCTCTACTGAGTACAATACACTGACTTTTTGAAGCCAATATTTCTGTACAGAGAAAAAGAGCTATTTATCACTGTTTATTTAAAATAAATCAAGCGGAGGATTCCTCTGGTTGTTCACTGCCAAAACTGTGGCATTTTCATTACAGAGTTTGCAATGTCAAAGAAAAAGAAAAATAAAAGGAGAAAAAAAAGCACAAATCACTTAAAGGGATCCATTTCTGGGTGACACAATCTATGCGCTGATATTGTTTAATTGTTAAAAGAACAAAGATTTTCAATGTACATTTCAGATGTCAGATACTGTAATTGATTTATTAAAGACTGGCTATCCAGTTCTAACACTGTTGTATAATGTTATGTACTTCAGAAAAAAAAAAAAAGAAACAACACAAAAAGCTTGATAATTTAGTTTTTTGAATAAAGAAATTTAATAAAAGATTGCCTACATGTAGCATTTTAGAGCATTTTAGAACATTTTGATGAACTGCATCTGTTCTGTAAGATTTTTTTTTTTTTTTGGAAAGCTAATTCCAGTATAAAAAGTTTTTAAATGAAGTAATGTTTTATGAGGTGGCGGGTTAGAGAAGACTTATCTTAGCTTCTAGCCTCATTGATTTTGAACAACTCCTTGAAAACAAGGGGTTTGGAGAGTAATATTAAACCAAACTTCAAGGGCTTCTATACACACAGGTCTTACCCAAACAAAATGCCTACAGAAATACAGTGGGTATCTTTCTTGGGTAAAGATTCCTGTACTGAGCCCTTAATCTGAGCTAAGGCAGCACAGTACTCCCATCACTAGGCTGCCGTGGTGTTTTTAATGTGTTTGCTTGGCCTTTTTATCAAAGAATGTCCAGTTTCAGGACACATTTTGATGTTTAAAGAGACAGTGACTTGGAACTTAAAAAAGCCCATCTTCATACCTACCATATACAAGCAAAATGAGTGTTAGCATCCCTCATAAATTGCTACAGATATACCAAGAAATTGCTCTGAATACTTGTTAAATATATATATATATGTGTGTGTGTATATATATATATTTAATACTGACAACCATACTAAGACTTAACAGGCAAGGTTCTTCTCACTTACGTAGGACTAAACACGGCGCAAGCCCATGGCTTTGGACTGGCCTGAAAGGTCTGGCAGTTGTGTCCTTGAGTGGAATCTGGCCTGAGCACAGTTGACTCCAACTCCTCAGTTGCTCCCTGCGGGCAGCCTCCGGTGCCGGCTTTGGCGGGAGCTGGGCAGGTCCGCTGTGACACCGTAACTGGGAGGATGCAGGGCTTAGTTTATCTTCTGGGGCTTATTTTTTTCCCTTTGTTTTACTACCTCTCATTTTCTTAATTTATTGAACATGCTTCAGATAGCAGGTTTGGGGAATTTTTTAGTCATTCTTTTTACTTGAAACCTGTGTGCTTTTTTTGGATATATATATATGAACAATTTAACAAACTGTTTCTTAAACTCATTTGGTTTTGTAATTTATATAGAATTCAGGAGATGATTAAAAGGGCTATTCTCTATTCCCTATGCAAATATTTTAACTGTTGTAGTGTTTGACAAAATGGGATCTAAAACAAAAATCTGCAAAGTGGAAAAACAAATCTGTTTACAGTGGCATTGCTGACTATCCTACCATATTCAGCACTTTTAAATATTGTTATTTATGAAAATGTAGTTTAAAATGCAAGACAAAATATTTATAAGTGGTTCTTTTAATAAATACCTGTTTTGTCTGAAAGTGCTACCGTGTTATGACAACTTTATTCATGTTGGTTAGCTACTTACCATTATGAATAAAATATTCAATTATTATACTGGTAGAATATGAGCTATGATGTTTACAAAACCTGAGGGGGGGAAATTCAGTGAGAAAGGACTGCCTCCTTCTACTGTGAAATGCTGTTAGGAAAAAATAATTTTTCACGCTTTTTTCTTAATTGGAATTTAACTATGGTCCTACATATGTCTAGTATCATTTGACTAGTTATATTTACTGGGTACTAAACATACAGCATCACATATGTATATATTTACATAGTGTAATTTCAAGTTGTTGGTGTTTGAGGCACAACACATTTAGTGCACACATCTAAGCAATGTATAAGAGACAAAACTGCATGCATAAGTCTTGAAAAATGTAGACTTGAATATTCTTAATGTTACTATTTGATGGTGACCTGCTAATCATAAGCTATCTTTATAAGATATTTCACACAGGTAGATGCTCTTGTCAACACAGACAAGTCATCTTTTCAAGACAGTTTTAAAGCTAGATGTGCAGGCCCTAAAATATAACCTTGATTTCTAGCATAAGATTCCAAAACCTGTATTTGGAAACTGTGACATCATTTTGAAAAATATTACACCAATCTTCAGTGTAATACTGCAATGAAATCACGTTCTAAATTTATTGTCTAAAATCCTCTATTGGGAGGGATTTAAAAATTGAACATAGCATGTAAAATTTATTTCTTGGAGCAAATGCTCATACTAAAAACATTTAATATACATTTCATTTATTGGTTTGGGTTTCCCAAATTTTTTTATGACAAAAATGGATGTGGTCCAAATGGACAATAAGCAACATGATCTCATTGCCTATCATACAATTCTTTGAACACAAATTGTAAAAAAATCAAGCTATTAAACTGGTTTATTGTGCATGCAGTGTACAATACACTTTGGAAAACTGCCTAAATACACTTATTCTATAGCTTGGAATAAAATAAGTATGTATTTAACTTGTATTTTAGTTTTTCATGAGAATGTATATAGCAAATGCATTACAGAAAGTGAGTTATGTTTTTGTCACTTTTGCCTGGTGTTTTAAATTCCTGTCAAATAGAGCCTTATGCCAAAGAGCCAAAAATGAGCAGTGCACTTCTGTACCCTCCTGTCCTTTAGGCTGCAAAGAAACTGAATCTATATTGTGTTACAGGTATGTTCAGCTTAGCTGTTTACAGCCAGCTTTCATGTAACTGAGCTTAAAGTAGTTTGGGATACTCAGGATGAAGCAAAACCCACAGACGGTATCCTGAGCATTCAGAGTAGCCTGAAGGCACATGTGGTATGAAGGAGACCAGAGGTTTGAAGGAGAAAAGACAGGTTGGTGCCACAGGTGGCTGGGCTGCAGGTTAAACACCTATGGCACGGTACAATGGAAATGTGGTCACAGCATGTCCAGGTCCACAGCCAGTCCATAACTCACGTGAGTACCTGTGGAATCCACATAGTCTATTTGCAGGACAAGAGAAAGTGGACACAAACCAGACTTCAGCTAGCAATAGCTATTTTTTAAATTAAAAGCACGCTGAAGTGCTGCTAGGCTGTGGCCTAAACTGAGCAAATAAAGGAGACCTACACTCTAGCTTCAACAGCCAGGGTTTAAGATGCCATCTCATGCCAAACTTGATTCCCTAGGCAGCAATTACAAGGAGCACATGTCTGTGGAGCCAATATCTAAAATCAGGCAGGGGGCTTTTTCAGGAAGAGCAGCTCACTGGACTGACCATGCTGTGAGCCCGCTCAGGAACCCACAGCTTCCATAAGCAGGAAGTGGTTGCAAAAGCCATCTAGCAGAAATATTCCACAACACCAATTCACAAGCAGTCAAAGCTGATACAAGAAAGTCTCTAACTTCAGCAACTCTCTACAACACAAGGAGTAAAATCTGTATTTCCACAATGTCTATGAGCCTGTTCCTGGCATTGTTGATTCAGCCAACAGAGCCTGAGCCCTTATCAAATCCAACAAAGCAAAAAAATAAGGTTGCACATAGGCAGACAGCTGCAATGTCTCCTCCAAGTTTATCTGAATCATGTCTAACTATCAACTTCCAAACAGGGTATTTCTCAGCCTATAATGCTGTTATTTTTTTAAGAGACCCAAGATAGCCCTGTAGCACATCCTGGGACTCAGATACAGCAACAAAAGTCCCATCCTGCTCACCAACACACTGAGTACATTTGCAGCAACAAAGCATCAGCCCTGTTCGAAAATGTCCTGAATACTTCTGCCAGCAGTACAAGTGGTGTTGGTGAAATGAAAGAAAAGAGCAATAATAGTGCCAGAATCAGCTGGATGAAGACTTGCCAGAAACAGTGTCTGAATATTATTTTACCTTTATACCAAAAGCCTGATTTTGCCCCTTCCTTTATCCATGAACTCATCCTGTGGAAATCCACCCTTCACATTTAAAACAGGGATAGGATTCAGATGATTCAAAGGCTGACCATCAGGCATTGACTCAGATTACTTTTCTTTTCTTTTTTTTTTCTTTTTTCTCTAAAGATTTATCCTAAATTACTCCTTATTCTAAGTTTCCTGAGTTTTCCATAAGTCTCTTCACAAGCTGGGCTCACACAGCAGCTAGGCTCTCATTCATTGTTACAGAACATCAAAATATTTTGTCTGTTAAAGCATAAATTGGGTCAGTTTTTCTTCATGCTTCTGGAAGACTTCAAGGAGCTTCATGAGCAGGCAGTAGTGGGTGCAAAGGAAGCTTTTGGTGGGTGAGATTTCATGAGTGATGGCTTGGGGTTTTTATCAGTGCCAGACAACTCACACAGACTGTACATTCTCCACAAAGATCTTCCAGTGTGACTTTTACTTATAAATTATTACTACACTGTATTTTGCCAATACACCTTATCCAAAGTCGTGCACTTAAAATCACAGGAAGACATTTTAATCTAACCATTCATTTTAATGTTTAATATTTTGAATAGCAAATTTGCACACTGGCCTTTGGATTTCCATCATGGAACAAAAACTTACAAGTTTTCTTTTACGACTAACGAAACTACTTAGGTTTTCAAGAATTACTCTTGCTTTTGATATTACATTCGTGAAAATAACAATTTACTAATGTTTCATAAGGAACTAACTGTTATTCCAACAGTGCAATTTAGTTGCAAGTTTGATTGCCTAGTTCTGGTAGAACAGGAACAAGGACAGAAGAAAGGCAAGAACACAACTCTGACTCCTTCAATGATTGTAATATAAAATACTGCCTAATAAAATTTTATGGATAGTTGCACATCTTTATAATAAAATATATTCTTGAAACTGTTTTGAGTTTAGCCAAGAGTCTATTAAAGATGTTATCTAAAACAAGGTAGTATGCACTTGGTCTGCATTTCAGGAGGGATTTTGCCAGATCGTCCCTGAACACACAGCTCCTAAATGGCTGCATCCTCACTGCCTTCCCGCTTGAAACTTACATGTAAAACACTGTACTCAGATCTGCATTTTGTAAATAGGTTGTCTTTTAATCCCACCGCTAATCTCTGATGTGAAGGCACTTTGAATTGCCCTTTTTTTTCCCTCTGACAATTAAATTATTTTTCTCTAAATGCTTAATTTTGCACCTGCTTTCAGTGTGAGGCCATGCTTCCACAATATTTGCATGTTCCTTCTCAGTGTACTTTAATACTAAAGATTTCTTCTGGAGGGAGGTCTGTAACAGTAACGCGGATATCTAAAATCCCAGCTCACAGTTCCCACCAACCTCACTTTCACCTATGCAGACTTTAAAACGCCCCAGTAGAAACCTCAGTACCTCCGAGAGTCTTGCTCAACATAAAAACCTGGAGTACGAAGGATTTGGTGGAGTTTGAGGCATTTTTGATTTTTCTTTTCTGGTTCAGAATGGCTAACTCTCCCCTCCGGGCCCTGCAGAGGGCGCTCGGGGCGCCCGGCCAGGGCCATGAGGCAGAGCCCCGCCCTGTCAGCGCTGGCCAATCAGAGCCCGCCCGCCCCACGGCGGCACAACGAGCGCCGAGGGAAGCCGAACCCCTTCGGCCATTTCAGCCACTGGAGTCCCGATGATTTCCGACTGCGCTCAAAGCCGGCGCCGAGCCTCTTCGGCAACTTCCGGAAACCCGGAAGGGAGGCTGCCAAGCGCGTTCGGGCGTCCCCGGCACGGCAGGGACGCCTGGGCGACAAGAGGGCGGCCGCGCTCCAGGCAGACATGCGGCTGCTTTCGCGGGCCCTCCGCGCGGCGCAAGGATACCGAGCCGCCGCGCTGCCCCCTCGGAGCCTCCGGGCAGCGCCAGCGCGATGGCGGCTCGCGGGCCGGCGCTGGC
>VWYP01032505.1:74233-86622 GCA_013400435.1 Pycnonotus jocosus
CGGGGGACGCGCCCCGTTGGCGGGAGAGCGGCGCGCGTGTCACCGCGCGGGGGGTGGCGGTGACACACGTGTCACTTGCGGGAGCCCGGGGCGGCCTTCTCCGGCCTTCCGGAGGCAACGAAACAGCCCGAGCAGAGGTCGGGGGTACGAGTGAGTGGGGAAAGTACTTCCGCCGGCGTGGGAAATGCTGATACTGGAACTTGTTTCATCTAAAACAAAGATAACTAATTGGGGATAGAAAATGTTTAAGGTTCTGATGGAGCTTTTTTTAAATTCATCTTTCCCTTGCTGGAAAGACAGCCCAATCCACCTCCTTGCCTCCGTTTTGGTAGTCATCTGCTGTCTCTACACTGTGATTTGACTTTGTTACGTGTCTAAACGAAACACTTTTAGTTTTGCCAAATAATGGATTTTTTTTACCCAGAATCAAATTTTGTTTTGATGGCAGCTAGAAAACTAAAATATAGAAGAGGAGTACTTTAGGATCGGTAAGCATTTGTTAGATGATTGAATATTCCCTAGAACTGTAGTGTTCAGATTTTTGCATACAGTGATAGGGGTGTTAGTCCTTTTTACAAGGCGTACCAGTTTTGGAGCCGCTGTGCTCTTTAAATCCTTTATGTTCTTGCCACACTGAAATACAGAAAATAATTTTTTAGAGCCACAGAATGTCTGGTGTGGGAAGGACTTTTAAGCATCACCCAGTCCACCCTCCTGCTCAAGCAGAGTCACCCACAAGTTGCTCAGGGTTTCTCCCGGTTGGGTTTTGAGTATCTCCAAGGATGGAAATTCACAACCAATCTGTGCAACATGTGCTGCTGTTTGACTACTGGCACACTAATAGTTGGGTTTTATGGTTGGCTTGGATTTTGGGTTTGATGTTTTAGTGGAAATTCTTTTGTTTCAGATTTTTCTCATGTTCTATACCTGCACAGTATTAGAAAACACCTAATATGTACTTAAAATCTTTTGCACAGATCATATTAGTAATTTGATTTTCTGACAGGTGTAGTGTTTTGAGACAGGAGGAGGTTGTGTGGTAATTTGGTATTGATTTGCATTAGTTTTGTTTTTTTTTTTTCTTTTTGGTTTTTTTAATGGTTTTTTTTGTTGTTTTTTGTTTTCTTTATGTTTTGGTTTTTTTGTTTTGTTTTGTTTTTTGGGGTTTTTTTTTGGTAGAGTAATTTCTTCATGTGGTTATTTTTCCAGAATTTTTCCTCAGAATGGCACTGATATAAGCCTGAGGATTAACCATATTCAAATATTTCAGATGAGAACGAAGATTTCCGGAAGCTTGCAGAAACAGAAATTGCTTCCTGTGAAGAAGAGATAGCTGAACTGAAACATCAGGTTAGATACCCTTATAAAGCCCCTGTTGCCTTGCCATTCTTAAATTAACAAAGCCAAACTGTCTTCCTGGGGTTGTTGGAACTAGGTGATATTTAAGGCCCCTTCCAACCCAAACCATTCTATGATTCTCATAAAGATGTGTGTGATAAGTTCTTCTTCTCCTCCCCTGTGCTAGTTATAGTCCTCAAATAGTGTCTGTTAGCTAAGGAAAATGTAAAGATCAGGTACTATAAAGATACCCTGTAATCAAGTGCCTATTTGTACCTGAAAATGTTTCAGTCAAAGTATCTTTTTAGTTAGGCGCTATAGTTTGTCTTGTCTGGGTGTACCTTTATGGATGTCCAACTCTTTAGCCCTTGGAAATGTTAAACTTACATAATATCACTCACTGGTGGTTTTGAAAAAAATTTAATACTGTGTAACTACTTTAGGCTGCTACTGTCTATAAATTTTACAGTATATCTATGTTATTTAACAACAAAAAAAATCTTTATGTAAACAGACTTCACTTAATAGTACTGGAGAAGCTGCTATGGTCACATTTTTTATTCTTCCAACAACAACACAACAGTCACTTTATAAATATTTTCTTGTAAATATTTATGATTTTGCTAAAAGAAGTCATCATCTGTGGAAAGAAACACCACCTCATGATAGTCAAGGAAGAAGATTTTTAAGCATTTGCAAATCATCCACCATGAATTTTGATCCACCATGCAAAATTTTGATCTTTTTTTGATTTTGATATATCTTTCTCCTGCAAATCAAGCTCTTTGTTTTAAAATAAACAAATAATACATTTGTGTTGTTGTTGAAGGACGGTGTTCCTGAACATCCATACCTTCTTAGCTCTGCTGTTGAGATGGAATTAAAGGGGAATCTGATTAGAAGGGAGATATTAATTTGTCTTGCAAGAACAGGCATGTATCCTGCGGTTTATCTTTACAGTGCTCCTGATGGATTAAAAACTTCTGCGACATTTTGTGGCTCTCAGGAGAGGCCTGTGTACCTCCTGTGACCGTGAACAGGCACAGGGAGCCTTCCTGCAAAGCAACATCACCCTTACACACCTTTGCCTGGCTGAAGCCTGTCCTCAGGGCAGGAGAGCACAGCCTCAGTCAGTTACAGATTTGTCTCAGGTGTGGACAGCAGTGTCAGAGAGGAGTCTTAGCTGGGTGCTTTTGTATTCACAGATAGTGTTGCTTTTGATTCCTTCAGAAGAAACAGATGAGAGTGATCTTGTCATGGAAGTAACTGCTGGAGTTGGAGGGCAGGAAGCCATGCTGTTCACCTCGGAGATATTTGATATGTATCAACGATACGCTGCTTATAAAAAGTGGAAATTTGAAGTATTAGAATACTTTCCCAGTGAAATAGGTCAGTAATAAAAATACTGTAACTTCTTAATTCAAGTTGAAGCACTCATTTATATGACATTTTAATTTCCTAAGTAAAGGAAGCTAATTTGCACTGTCTTAATTTTAGAAGTGGAATATTGTTTCAATGTCTGAGTACAGTTCTCCTCAGCTTCTGTATTTGGGCATGAAACTCCATTTCAGAAAAACTATTAAAATACTGAAGTGCTGCAAAGAATTTGTCTTTTAGTAATTTCATTTCTGCATTTTAAAACTATTGAAAGACAAGCGCTTGGCAGATGGAAATTTAGAAAGTGATACAAATATGTTGGTTTAGCTTTTTTTAATAAAGATTATGTAAATTTTATTTGGCTACGCTGTTCTACTTAGTTATCTAATGCTTTATTATTTATAGATTAGGTTGGTGGAAGATTGAAAAATCTAGGTTTTATTATGGATCTATTGGCATAGAAGAATCAGTTTTATAAACCACTTCTTGCAGTTTAATCTAAAACATCTTAAATTTATGTGTAGTAGTATCTGTCTATAATATAAGGGAATGGGATATATGGATATAGCTCATCTGTAACAGCTGTTAAAATCTTTATTAGAATTTGATTTTTAAAAGTGTTATATTTTGTAAACTGTTCAAATAACTTTAAGTATCTTATTTCAAGTTGATGCACATGAACTCAGGCTCCCTTCTAGAGTGGCTCACTCCCTACTAGAGTGGCTTTTAATGATTCAGTTAATGTACTTTTTAAAAATTTTATGACACTTGAATTCCTTGTTTTCTGTTATCTAGATTTGTTAATATTAATAAACTTCTTGTATGGTTAAGAGCTTATGTGCCAAGTAGACTATTCTTACAGTTTAAGTGATGATAGGGATGAGAAGCTTTGTATTATAGTACATGTTATTGCTGAAAGAGCAAAGTCATGTTCATCCCCATTCATGACCAGGCAAACACTTTGCCAGGAGCCTTCAAAACCAACAGAAATCTGCCTTTTTTTTTTTTTTTTCTTCCCTGAAGTAAACGGAGTAAACATTGTACAGATTAGATGGGTGTAAACAGAAAAGAGGAGGGGAAGGGTCTGGGTCTTCATTTTTCACATACTAGGGGGAGAGGAGAGTTGCCCTTTCCGTTGATGCAAGACTTGGATTGGGCAAACCCCAACAGTCTCGTACAGTTCATCTTCAGAGCATAGTTTCAGTCAGCTTAAGCAAGGCCTGCCTCACCTTCCAGCCAGCTGTATGTTTTTTCTTTCTCAGCTCTAGCAGTTTTGAGGCCACTAGTTTTGAGGCTAGTTGGATCAGTCCACTGGTTAGGCTTAAAAGCTGTTTTAGAATACTTGTAAGTCAGGTCTGACTCAGCTTACGGTCCTATGATTAGAAGAGAAAGGGAGTTGGGCTTGGCTACCCTTGTGGTGAAAGCTCAGTCCCTGGACAAGGAGCTCATACCCTCAGAGATGCTCTCATTAATGCCTTAAATGGGAAACTGAACGAATATGTTAACCTAGTATATGTCTATCCATATTTTCTTTTTGAAAGGGCTAGGTTTTTTTTATGGTTGTATGTTTGTTTTAAAGTCTGTTTTGCTGAGTGTTTGTTTATGCACCAAAATTAACATGATGTAAATCTTGGGAAAAATAAGGGCAGCCCTAGCTTTTGTCAGCCTCTTGCAGGTTATTTTTTGATTTTGCTTAAGAGCATAATATCAAAACAGATGCTGGAAATAAACTGGGAGGTAGGGGCACTGTACATGGCATGGCCAATGGATGTTTGAACCCTCAGGTTCAAAGTGTCTGGGCTGTGCTGAGTAAGAGTGGAGCCCTTGATAAGTTCCCGTATTTCCGAGAACTCCTGAATTTGAAATCCGAAGGTTAGCATGCGTGAAGAAAGTGAATGTTAAATAAAGCTGCAATGAAATAAAGGTCACAGTCCACTCTTAAATTACTTTATTGACCTACCCCATGGGATGCCGCTGTGCAAAAATACCATGTTGAAGATTCAGCACACATGTTGAAGCACAAACTCACATGTCAGTATTTTGCTTCTCACCCTGTAGTGGCAGGCAGAGACAGAGATGTGGGACTTTTCTCCAATCTGAGTATAAGATGCCACATAGAAAATGAGTGCAAACTTATACCTTTGTTCTGAGTAAATCAGAGATCCAGATAGATTGGGACATTTTACATGAAAGGGGCAAGCACATTGTTATCAAAAGTTAACTGTATTTGACAAGCCTGCAACATGTCTGCCAGGGAAAAAGTCTGTCAAAATTTCATTAGATTTGGCTGCAGTTCATGATAAACCCATGTTGGTAATAGTCAATTTGAAGCAGTATGATGCAAAGCAGTATCTTCAGTTTCTCCTTGAACCAGTTTCTTGGTCATCTTATTCTAAGCACTGTACAAAAATCATGTGAAAGAGAGAACCAAAACTGCCTCTTCCTATCTTTCACAAACACGACTGTAAAACAATACATATTTCAATAATTTTGTGAGTGAATGAACATGTCCCTGGAGGTGAACAACCTAGCCTGTGTTCCGGCAGATGATTTTTTCCGGCTGTGCAGGGCATTATCAGATTCCAAGTTGTCTTCATTTTCCTTTTTTAAAAAGCTATTGTCGTGTCCCTATGGTTGAGTTTCCTAGTCTGAGAGATGGCCTAAACCAGTATTTCTAAGAAGCATGTGCCTCTTCCTTTCCTCAGCTGCGGTGTCATATTGCAAGGCTTGAAGAGCAATACTCTTTCAAAGCCACCTCTGTCTTTGGCTCCCTTGTCATGCCATCCACTGTGATGAGAATGGGATTTGGAAATTAAATTGCATTAAAAACAAAAATGGGTGAAAAGTTATATTCATCTATAGTGCCATCACTTCTCTGATCACTTACGCTGCACACCAGCAAACAAGGAATATCAAAAATGTCATGAACTAGTAAAGCAACAAACTCTGTCCCAAAGCCATGATTGCTATGAGCTTGACTTCAAGTTCCAAGTTGTTCAGTGTTTGTAGGATGTTGCTGTCAAGTGTTTTGCTAGAGGTAGTGGTAAGAGGTGCAGGAATCTGTACAAGAAAAGACATATATAAGTGTATATAAAATGTATTAAAAATTAAAATGGACTCTACAAAAGAGAATTTGACAGTCCTTTCCTTTTTGAGGTCATGTGTGAGTAAATATGTGTGGCTTTAAGATTTTTCTTGCGTTTTTGATGTAATTTTGCCCAAGTGTTTAAATGGCAAATTCATAATTTTAAGAAACAAATGCCAGTGGTGTGTAAATACACTGTTTGAAGTATAACAGCATAGTACCAGCAGTTCTTAAAGGTTTACAACTGTTTTTCTTCTCTATTTAAGGTGGCCTAAGACATGCGGTAGCCAGTATAGCAGGCGTTGAGGCTTACAAATACATGAAGTTTGAAGGAGGAGTGCATCGTGTTCAGCGGGTACCAAAGACAGAAAAACAAGGACGCATCCACACCAGCACAATGACTGTTGCAATATTACCCCAACCCACTGAGGTAATACTTATCTTTTAGTACAACACATTACCAGGAGCAATGTTTGATACCAGGTGTTTTCTGCCTCTCTTGATACTCTCACATAATGACTTCTTTAGTCTTAATTTTAAACTAGGTCATATTTGTTATTTTATTTTTATCACAGGGATGAAACAAAGAATTTCTGTCTTTTCTCATAATCTGAATCTCAGTAAAGTCGCTGACAGTTTACTTGACTATGACTTGAAAATTCACAGTGACTGTCTTGCATGTTTGTGGAAAACTGCATTTTCTGCAAAGTAACAAAAGATTGAATCATTTTACCAGGCTCATAGATTACTGTTTTTAGCACTTCCTCTTTACTGTTTTTGTAGCGTCCTCACTTGCCCGTTCTAAAGTGTATGATAATTTAGTTTTGCTATATTTGCTTGCTTAGAAACAATGGGCTAAGAAAGCTTTGTTTTGATCTTAACTTTATGTTCACCTAGCAGATTGTCAAAGATATTACTCTTTTCTGAACTTTTTTGAAATTGTCTCACTCATTCCTCACAGAGACTATTGCTCCACTCCAAAGCCAAAAAAGGGAATATCTGCCATTTCAATAAAAAACCATATAATCAAGCTCAAATATTGGTCAGCTCTTCTGGAAGAGGATGCAGAGCTCTCAGAAGAGAGGAAAATTAGTGCTAAGCAACAGTGATGCATTAAGTTACTATTTGGCTGATTTCTGGGGTTCCATCGTGATGAGTTCCAATCTGATTATCAAGATTTCTTAGTATGCTTACAAGAGGATTTGAACTAGTACCCATAAACATTCAGAAGGTTGATCTTGCATGAATGTGCCTTCTAAAATAAACTGGCTGTGCATATTTGTTATCTGTCTAGAAACAAACAACGTAAAATACTTTTTTTTCTCCTCTTCTGTGTCCCATGACAGATGAGGCTGCAAATTAGTCCAAAAGATCTACGGATAGAAACAAAGCGAGCCAGTGGAGCTGGAGGCCAGCATGTCAACACCACAGATAGTGCTGTGCGGATAGTTCACATTCCAACAGGTGCTGCTTCATTCTTTCCTTAGTACAAGATCTTCATTCCAAAACTGCTGTCAGAATTTCTTTTGAAACAATGATTTTATTTTCAAACCTGGGCAACAGTAGAGCAGAGGTTTTATGTAGTTTTTGTGTCTATTCATACTATTCTAAATGCATCATCTTGTGCACACTCCAGTTTATAACAGTGAAGACTACTGGCTTCAGTAGGTAAGCTATTAATTTTGCTATTAAACATGACACTCTAAAAGCATTCAGATCAGTTTATATCAAAAACCTCTATTTAAGCTTTCAAATAATGAAAATGACACTGGAAAATGGAGTGTATTGAAATCTAATGATTTGAATTTTCTTGACTAGTCTCCAAAAGAGAGATTGTGCTATTTCTGTATTAAAACATCACTTTTAATTGCAGACTCTGCTCAGGATGCCAGCTCCCATTTGTCTGCTGGCTCCTTTCCCGTAGATGACACACATAATTAGGAGGCCCATCCCTCTGGCTCAGGTTAGGGAACATAGCAGGGATAAAATACACCCTCAAACACTACCTGATTTTAGCTGTTGTATGGGTGCTTTTTATTGCCATTCCTAAGCCTTTTACTTCCCTTTGAGCAATTCACAACAGCCTTCTTGACTTTCATTGCATTTTAACTTTTCCTCTTCTCTACCACAAACATTAGTCATGCTTTACAGGGTTTCAGGGTAATCCTAAGCACTGTTTATCTTCATGTATCCAGATTTTTGCCACCCATTTCCTTGTATCTGTTGAAAACATCAATCCATTCTGCACTCGTTGCATCACTCTAGTAAAGCAGAAGGCAAGCAGTGGAGAGGTTAAAATTCTGTTCACTGTACAGGGACAAAAAGATACCCCAGATTAAAAGTGTTTTGGATTGCCTGTATGTTTGGATAAAAATGCAATAAACTAAAACCAGCAATTGATCTTAGTTTTTGCTGATGACAGTTGTTAGGGTGTCTTATAGAAATCTTAAAGTGTATTGCAAATTTTTTTCAGTTATACATGGTTAACAGTGGAGTTCATACCTCACATTAGCTTGTGACTTTTTCCTGTTCCACCTTTCCCTTCTTCATTTCTCTCATCCTTAATCTTTTTATAAACCTTCACCATGATCCAAAATGTGGTTTATAAATAAGTCTTTCAGAAAGCAATACTATGTAATCTTACAAAGTCATCTTCTAATATTGCCAGAGCTACTTAATAAATCCAAATAACAGCTTAGCTTGTACTATATTTCTTTTCCCTGCTCCTTTTTTTTGGCTTTTCATTTCTTAGCTTTAATTGTGTGTTTTGAGATGAAAAAGCACACCCATTTATTTTTTTTAAATAAAATAGTGCTCACTTTTTTATATTCTGATCATATTCTAAGCACTCACTAATTTATGTATTTTACTGTTCCTGAAATCCTATGTTTCCTGGAACTGTGGCCAAAATTCACAACTAATGAAGATGTCTTATAAGTCAGATCACATCACATATCTTTTACTTCATTATGTATCTGTTGTCCAGTGAAATAAATTTCCACTGCATTAAATTTCTTTTCTGATGGCTTAAAACACCTATACAACTCAGCCTACACTTCTGTCTCGAAGTATATCATTACTCATTAATAAACCTGCATTTCTACATTCCCAGTCCAAATGTAACAGCCTAATATAACATATAAAAAATCTTCCAGAAATTGCAGGGCTCTTTTAGTATGTGTTAATCTTAAGTGCTGAATGTCATGATATTTTTGACAGGGATTGTGTCTGAATGTCAGCAAGAAAGATCTCAAATTAGAAACAAAGAGAAGGCTATGCAAATGCTATATGCCAAACTGTACAGCGCCAAATTAGAAGAAGAAACCAAAAAGAGAAACAGTGCTCGAAAGATTCAAGTAAGTTTCATTTAGTTGTGATATAATTCTGTACAAGCAAAGGTTTTTACGGTAACATCTTTGTTGAGCATCAAGTAGTAAATGAAAATAGAACATCAGGAGCCCAGGAAGGACTTACATGAGGCAAAAAAAAAGTCATAGTCATAGAATTGCTTGGCTTGGCAGGGACTGTGAAAATAATCTAGCTCCAACCCTCCTACCATGGGAAGGAATGCCTTCCACTAGGCCACTCTGGAGAACAAAATTTGTGGAGTCCCCAAGCTCTCTAAACAACATTACATTTTAATTCAGCAATAAAGGATGACCTTTATTAGCCAGACTTAGAATTTCAGTCGTATGTAAATCCTAGAGATTCAGTGAAGCAAACTAGGTTGCAGCATGAAGAACCAGAATAGTATTAGAAAAAGATGCAGTAGAATTGTCCTTTTACAGGTTTGAGAACAATTACTGCAGCTGTTGAAATGATCTGAGTACTACGTAACTATGAAAAATTTTGTACAGTCGTGTGAGGAAGACAAATCTTTTGCTTTATATGCCTAATCAATATTTCATCATTTTTGTAAGATGATGATGATAAATTGATTCTTCTTCTTCAATAGATTGGGACTAAAGGAAGATCCGAGAAGATCAGAACATACAACTTTCCACAGGACCGGATTACAGACCACAGAATAAGCAAATCAGTGCATCATGTTGAGTCTTTCATGCTAGGGGAAGAAATGCTAGATGAAATGATACAAACTCTGAGAGAATATGCTGATTATGAATCTCTAATGGAAATTATTTCAGAAAATGAAAAAAATAATTCCTGAGAACATTGTTCTTTCTCAGGGCATTACAGCAGATGTAGGCCTTGGTCTGCAAAGAAGCTTCTTGGAGCACTACGCAGAAAATGGAACTTCTTTTAAGATCATGAAAAACATCACAACTTGTTTCCTCATGAATATTAAACAGTTTTCTTACTTGCTGAGTAAAATAATTTATTATCTTCATATAAGAAATTATTGCTGCAGTAGTCCTTTTGGAAAGTTAATTTGACTGTACCAGAAGTAACAGCAGTTTTTAACTTTTTCTACTGAGAACTGATACACCACTCTCAAAAGGTATGCATGTATTAAAAAGGAGTTATTTATAGTTCCAGTTTTGATTTAAACTATGGCTTAACCATAACACAACAGTGTGAAATAGCTTACTTGAGAGAACAACAAAAAAAATCCTATTTTGTTTGAGCGACTGGAAAAAAGTGATAAATAAATGACCCCAGTCTACCTATCCACATATTTATTAATCACTTTTATATGTCCTGGGAAAAGGAGTTAAAGTGTATCTCTGTCATATTTTCAAGGCCTTTATAATCCTTGTTTATAAACACAAAACAAGTTTAGGAATATCCCTTGTTCAAGAGAAAAAAGCCATGGAAGCCAGGTGAGGAATCATATGAATAGGTTTTGGAACAAATGTTTCTGTTCTTGAGACAAAAATGAAAATAATTGTTACAATATTGTCTGGCTGATATTTTAGTATCCACTTGACTTCAGTTTCTCCTTTATGGTTTCAGTTGACTGTCCAAGTTATTGATCTTCTAAAAGTTATGTGCTGTGACTGGGACTTAGTGGTTTTGTCTGTTTATTTAACATTTATTTTGAAACATTTGATACCTCTACCAGCTTTTTTTTTTTTTTAATCTAGCAAACACTGCATGATAACTATGGTTAAGTTCCAAGTCTTTTAATTTAAGATGCATCCTTAAGATGCATTAACTTCAGATGGAGGAATGAATGTGTGTGTGCATAAGATGAGATATACATATTTCCTGTTAGTAAGCGCAAGACCTCGGTCTGTATTTACTCACAGTTTTGTAACTCCAAACTGGCACATAAAAAGGNACACTGCGTGGTAACTATGGTTAAGTTCCAAGTCTTTTAATTTAAGATGCATCCTTAAGATGCATTAACTTCAGATGGAGGGCACGGCGGGTGTGTGCATAAGATGAGATATACATATTTCCTGTTAGTAAGCGCAAGACCTCGGTCTGTATTTACTCACAGTTCTGTAACTCCAAACTGGCACATAAAAAGGTAAAAAGAAACATTGACTCATTTTTTGTGCAGAATAATTAGATAACTATTGGAGCAGAAACTAAGACTGAAGTCTTCATTCTTCCCAGATCAGTATTGTAAATGGACCACTAGAGAACACTTGTGACAATCCTACTGACGTGACTTAAAGCCAGGCCTTCTTATGCCAAGTAATAGATGGAGTTTGCTATTCAACTTCACGTTCTTCCAAATAAATAAGAGTCATTGACCAGGTTTATGCACTGAATACTGCATGAAACTTAGATAATTGTTTAGGTCTTTGTCACCCTAGACCTTTCCTGATCTTCCAGCTTGTAGCCTGTCTGGCCAGATCCTGCCTCCCTATTCTCACCTGGCTCTTGAACAAACGCTAGAAGTGTTGTTGCCTTGCAAGTGACCAGGCTCTGATCAGTGAGAAAAAAACAGATAACGTGTAGTGCTGGCAGGAGGCTGAGGTATTTCAAACCTGGCATCTGACACTGCTGTACAGAGGGACTTCACTGTCCTCCTTGGCCTGTCATGGCAAGCTTTACTGTGTAAACACTTGAAGTCTCCTGCTTGCTCTGTGTTAACTTTAATGCAAGGGATGTTGTCTCTGCAAATGTCACCTCCTTGAGCTGTGAGCAGATTGCCTTTCCAGCAGTGCTGGGAATCCCTACACTGGTGTCCAGTCAACCTAGCTCCCAGTAATGCTCCTGCTCACGCTGCAACCACTGGTAGCGTCGGTCATATGGAATACATACAATTCTTTTATGGGTAGGAGCCCAGACCCACCGCCGGACTCGAATCACAGAGTGGTCAAGGTTGGAAGGGAGGTTGGAGCACATGGGACAGGATTGCATCCGGGCTGTTCTTGCATATCTCCAGTGCGGGAGAGAATTATTCCCCGATAGAGGAGCCTTGCACACTCGGAGCGTGCCGGGGTAATGGGAAGATCCCAGGCGCGTCCATTTAAACAAGCAGACGCAGATGTTGGCGCAGGGCTGGGCGCAGGCTGCGCTTGGCGCGGGTCGGTGCCGAGACGCGACGCTGCTGGTTCCCTGTGGACCGAGAGCGGTGCGGGGCCGCAGGGCGGGAGGAAGGGGCGGGCGGGAGCGGCCGGCGCGCGGGAGCTCCCCGGCGGCTGAGGAGGGAAAGCGAGGGACGGGCCCGACC
>VWYP01032505.1:87045-119422 GCA_013400435.1 Pycnonotus jocosus
CTGCGCTGTCTCCCGCCCGCCGGCCACGCCGTCGGAAGGGCATCCCCCCGGCGCGCTCCTGCCCGCTCCGCCACCCCGTTCTGGGGGGAATCCTTCATTTGGAGGAAAAAAGGAGGCCCCCGAAGGCGTGGGGTGAAATTTCCGGGGCCGTGGGGCACGGCGGAGCCTAAACCTGGTCCATCTGCACCGACCCGGGCCATCTTGAGCGCTGGCGGGAGCAGCCTGACAGCGCCGTGGGACCCGCGGCTTATCCCGCTCCTCCGGGGGTCGGGGCAGGCCCTGGTGCACTGAAACGTGATTTGGGGACATTTTCTAAATCATCGGGATTTCAACCCAAAAGCCTCTCTCGTCGTTCGCGGGAAAGTGGGGAAGGGGGGGAGGAGGAGGCTTAGGAAGGGCTTGCATCTCTTCCCCCAGCTCCCACGATACAAAGCCATAAGCCTATTTGCTCCTTTTTCCCACCAAACCTAGGTACAAAGAAGGAACTTTTTTTCTAAGTCGTTCATGGAACACAGTTTTTCTCGTGCTTCTTTCCAAAACTGCTGAAAGTTCTTAAAACCTTTAAAATGCTTACTCAAATCGAGGATCTTCTATTTGCTACGTGTTGCAAAGCATGTTGAAAACTTTTTTCCCTTCGATTTGACTGGGGAGAAATTGCCTCCTTCCCCCGTCAGCCCTCGCCCATCCCCCCGCAATTGTTAATATAGATAGCACCACATTTCGCGGGGGAGGGGAATGAAACAGGGCAAGAAAAGCTCAATTCCTCTATGATATCTATCGACCTCCCACCCTCTTTAAATCATGCTTGAACCTTTATTTCACTCTGACCATTGTTCAAGGATGCCCCCTTTTCTTTGTATTTTACGCACACGTGAGTACTCAAGCCTTTCCTGTGCCACCCAGCCTCCTCCCTTCTCAAAAATGCCAGATATCTGGCTGCAGCAGCAGCATTGCCTCTGATCTTAGATGCAAACTTCAGGCTTCTCTGGCCTACACAGGCCTGCAGTCACTCATGGACCCTCTGCCACTGGTGTCCCTTGCAGGGACCTCAAGTGTCTTGTCTATGTTGCTACCTTTATGGTAGGAAATGGAAGCAGTGGTGAAATGGTGGCCAAGTAAATCACTCAGTCAGTTTTCTTGCCCTAGTAATATGCAGCATGAAACTAGTTTTTGGGACGATCTTACATAGATTTAATCAGTGGCTGTTCAAATCCTTAGTTCCACTAGTGTTATTTTAGACACTAGAGGGTGAGTGAGATAAAAGTGTAAAATCCATGATGCAGAAGGAAAGCAGGGTAGAGTCTTTATAAGAAAAGGAATCTGTGATCTAGTTTATGCTGTGTTTTCATACTGCCCTTGTTGTTTCTTGCAGAATACAAACAACAAAATGAAATCAAACCTTAACCGCTCTTGCAAAATGAAACGGGATTTTGATTGCTCATCTCTTTGTGCTGAGTTTGCACCATTGAAATGTGCTCTGGAGAAAACAAGACTGGAAAAATCCTGCCCCTTGAATTATGAGGAAGGCTTTTGTAAAAGCTGTGCAGAAGAACAGCAGAAAATACTCCTTAGTGACTCATACCATGCAGCCACCAGAAATGTAGACCATGAAGATGGGAAAAGACCTGTACATAACAAAGAAAACAACCAAGTAACCCAGAGACTTGATGAAGGTATCTGTGAAATGGAGGCAATAGAAAGCAGTAAATTTCATGAGGACAGTGGTTATTCCTCTATATTAAGTGCTCACTATGCTGATGCAATAGAACATGAGGATAGTTTACCTTTGGCTGGGAATCTCTATGGTACACCAAAGCATTGTCTCATGAAGAACCAGAACCAAGAACAGTTTTCAAAGAAGACACTGTTGCCAGTAATTCATTATGAGGAAGTGATTTGCTCAACTTTGAAAAAAAGTGGGAAAAGAAATCTCAAGTCTGGGGCTGCTGTAGACAGAATTGTTTCTAGGGGAAAACTTGAACTTCGTAACTTAATTGGAAAGAAAATGGGGCTGGATAGAATAGACATTCTTGCTGAACTCTTCCAAAAGAACCTGAAACATATATTAGCAAGTATTTTAAGGCATCTCAGCGAGATGGATTTAGTAAAGTAAGTATATTGATGTCATCGTATTTCACTGGGAAAGGAAAAAACTTAATCAGATGCCTAAATGTTTTAGATATGGAGCTTGTGCCATTTAGTCAATGTTTAGTATTACGTGTTAATATATTAAAACATGAACTGGCATTGTAAGCCATGATACATATGGAGAATGTGTTTTTTCCCTAAAAAGCGTATTAAAGACTACAACTGTGAACATATTCTATCTTTACATAAAAGAAAATTATTACAGTTATTGCTATTTAATAAAACCTTTTCCTAGGAGGCAACTGATATGTTTGTATTGTTGTTGCAGTTTTGCCAAAGTCAGCATAACATGGCAGAAGATTCTACAAGAAGATAAATGGATTTTCCAAATGTATAGCAGAGCTGTGAAAAGCCTTTCTGTAAGTTTCTGCACTGAACCATCAGTGTTTGTCTGCTATTTCAGGTCTCTTCCTACGCTTAAGAGATCACAGAAAAGTTTCTTAGATTGAAAATTGTCACTGGAGCGTCTTGAGTTTGTCCTGTTAGGATGCCTTGTCGCAAGCATTGCTGGTCACAGCAGTGACTTTCGGGACCCCAAGAAGGCTTGACTGAGAAGGTGACTCAAAGAGAGATGCAAATGTTTTTAAGAGCTTTCACAAGTCCTGTGTTACAGAGAAAGGCATGAAGGAGAGAGTCATTGCCAGCACAGCCCACTGGGCAAGCCCTAGTGTCAGAGAGACCTTGCTTGCTTCAGCATCCCCACTGATGCAGAAGCGGAAAGACTGAAATAAACCGCTCAGCTGGCTCTGTGAATCAGGGTCTCTGTTTATAGCAGTAGTCTCTGAAGTCCACCATGCCTGCTACGGAAAACTGAAAAGCTTCCTGCACTATGAGCTATTCCTAATGTCTCTGTCCTAAGAAATAAAAATACTAGATCCATCCACACCAGATCAGTGTTTTATCGAGTCAAGACTCTCAAAATGCTAGCAGTGTTTATCCTTCTTGAGAGATGGAGAGACAGAACAAACAAAGGCTTAGGATCTCTCACAGGATAAGATTGTTAACCAGTTTGAGTTTTACATAGTATTTTACAGTGCTGTTGGGGTAAAACATTTTTACTGAATATTCATCCATAAAGCTTGATTTCTTCCATGCTATTGCATGCTTTTTTGTTTAACTTGAACTGGAAACTTGGAAAATTGGTGGGTGGAGTTTATTTTTCACAAAGAAAGCTTCAAGCACTCCTGTTCACCATGAAGAATTGGATAAACTGATTTTTGCTTTAAAAAATTATGATGAATAGGTTACATACTCTGCCTAAATAACTGTGTTAATATGAAAATAGGATTACATAATAGAACTTGGTTGGGTTTTGAACCAGAAACTAGGGAGCTGTTCTAATCATTTATAACAGAAGTGACTGTGAAAGTAATGCTAAAATCAGTAGTATTTCTTGCTGTGATGCTTTATTATTGGAAACCAAGAGGAAGGATCTAAAATTACTTACTGATTTCTATTTAACAACAACAAAAAAAATCTTATCAGGTAAGTTCTCTTCGCAAATTTAAGTCTTTGTTTTTCCTTTCATTAGAACATCACTAAGGCACCAGAGCATGCTGCAACAAGAGAGTACGTTCTCTACAGAGTGTCCTTAGCTTCCATTCAGAAAGCAACCTCACCAAAAAACTTGAACAAAAAAAGCACCAGATCCAAAGCATCTAGGAATCACAGCAGGCTCACAGAGTTTTCTGAGGTAAGTGGTGATTTCCACTAATTTTTAATTTCTCTCATGTTGTCTGGCAAACAATCACCCTGTAAAGTGGTTTTTTGAAAGTGGCATCTCCAATTTCAAGTGTTTCTAATTCTTGTTAGTATGTCTGCCAGATTTTGCTAATTGAGGCTGTTTTAAGACAACAGAAGCTAAGTGGAGAATATTGATATACTGGGATGTCCTACATCCTTTTTTTCCCTTAAGAATTTCACTTAGTGAATTTTTTTTGCTTAAATTTTTTCTTGTCAGATATTTAAAAAATTAGTAATTTCCTGTTATTTTCCATGGTTTTTTAATGAATAATATTTTCCACATAAGCAATATCACAAAAACTGTCAGCTTTGCTTCAAAACTGATGGACAATTAGAAAGAAAAACAAAACAAAACAAAAAAAAACAACAAAAAAACCCCCAAGACTTAATAGTTCTTGGTTTCAAATTCTTAAAAAATCAGTAATGCATATTTCCTTTAATCATTCTGTGGAGCTTTTTGCTAACTAAATTACCTGGCATCAAAATGACATTTTAACTACATATTTATAGTGTGTCACACATTTGGAGTTCCAATAACTGCCAACAGCCTGTTTCCTCTTGATCTTGTTGTTTTGGGTTTTTTCCCTTAAGCTATTTTTTTCCACATACTTGCAATATTGACCTGCACCTATATCTTATAAGAATTTTAAAAATGCTTATTGAATGTTATTGCTTGTTAGTACACAAAAGATTTTCCTAATCAGAAACAGGTTTTATGCTCAAGTCTTATTCTGCAAATCGTTGCAATAAGAGAAGATGATGAAATGTCACTAGAAAGTATAATCAAGATGCTGTAATACTACTATATAGGACTTTGTAGCATTAGGAATGTAAAAGTACAACTGTTCAGTGGCAGTCTTGAAATTTATTTCATGATATATGCATCTATACACAACTACATCACCATCCTTGAATGCTACCTCTATTCCAGTACAAAATACCTGCAATTATAAACTAATTATTCATGTTCAGTCCCCATCAGAGTTTGATGCAACAAGAATTTTTAGTTTGTCTCTCTACATTAGGAGAAGTTATAATGTGTTCTGTGGCAGTAATATAATATCAGGAAGGGTTTGGAAAGTGTATTTACCCTCTACTCTTTTTTTTTTCTGTGTATGCTTTTTCCAACAGGCTGCCAGGAACTTGAAAAACACAGAAAGCCTTAAAGCCTGCCATCGCTGTGGCTCACCTGCCAAGTATGACTCCTACCTCCAAAGAGCAACGTGCAATCGTGAAAGTTGTGGCTTTGACTTTTGCACTAAGTGTATGTGCAGCTACCACAGCTCCAGTGACTGTGTGAGCAGCAAACCAGTGAAACACAACTCTGCGCCAGGGCCGCTTCCTGGGACTAAGAAAAGCAAGCAGAATCTAAGGAGATTGTGATCCATCCCCCTCAATACAAACTGGCAAATGTCCCTTAAAAGTTTTCTCAGTTGTCCACAAAGAGAATGCTTTCTGCTATTCCATGTTCATAAAAATGGTCAATTCTGTTATTCTTCTGTCCTATTTAATCATGGTGCTCAGAAAGGTTTTAAAAACATTTCTAGTGCTGTCAAGAGAAGTGAGTGAAGCCCCTTTTAATGTGAAAATGAGGGAGACTAGGTTTTATGGTTTTTCAAAACTTTGCCTTTGATTTTAGAATATGGACATTCATAAGACCATTTTTTCTGATGGCTTCTCTTATATGAATCTTAAATTGCTCTTCCTTCATATCTTCTTTCATTTTTTGAACCTTTTCCAAGTTAAAAAAAAGTACTGTTTGTTGGCTATATTGCTAAAAATACTTTTTTTTTGAAATCACAAGCTAATTTTAATATTTGTATATATTTGTAAATATTATTCATGTGTGTCTTGTAAATGTGAAAATAAATGATTTTTCTCAACAACTTGGCTGACAGATCTGGCCTTCCTGTTTATCATCCTAAAACATTGCTTCTCATGCTCGTTTTGCAGGTTTTTCTAGTATGTGCTTCTTTAAATTGTTGATTTAACAAAGGGGAAGTACTCCTGGGTCTGTGTAAAACCTACTGAATCCATTGTCATGCTGTATTCCTGCATCTTACCTAAAGGCTCTTATCAGTAATTGCCTAGTGTCGAAAGTGCCAACACTTCCTTTTCATTTCAATGGAAATTTTTCTTTTGCCTTGATTTCTGCTGCTGTTGCCGAGCTAGCTCACTGTCAGCAAAATATTCCTGGTCCCACAGTAATAAAAAGGCAAACTTTCAAGAAATAGACTAATAATTTCTAGGAATTATCTGGAGTGGTTTTTTCCCCTTTGGTAAGTAAATAACAGGCTGGGAGGATCACACTGTAGGTTCTGCTTCTTGAACTGTGGTGCATGTAGTGCCAGAACAAGTGGGCCATGGCTTCAAAATTAGGAGAAAGTAGTTTTAGATTAGATATTAGGAAAAAATTCTTTACTCTGGGGGTGGTGAGACACTGAAACAGTTTTCCTAGCAAAACTGCGGATGCCCAACTCCAGAAGTATATATGGAGCTCTGAAAAACCTGGCCTAAAGAAAGGTGTCCCTGTCTGCAGCAGGGGAGTTGGAACTAGATGATTTTTAGGGTCCCTTCCAACCCACACTATCATATGAATCTGTGATCCAATTATATTTTGTTCTGCTGTTTAGACACCATATTGATACATATAAAACCACAGCAAGAGTTAGGCTGAGCACACAGAGATAAATCTTACAAGCAAAATTTGTTACAAAATTTTCATTTTTATCTACTGGAATTCCTTATCTTTAAGAATGCAGATAATGTGAGCTGAACAGAACTGCTATTTCCTTTAATTGTTCCAAGAAATATGGCACAGCCATTCACTCTTAGACTGGTATTGCATTGTAGGATACATCTTGAATTAAAATTGTGCTTTCAAACTGAGTGTGGTAAATCAAATTTACCTTTTCATATTTTTGAGCTTACTAAGTGAATAATGCACTTTCTAGTAGGCCCAACAATTTGTACATTGAGTAAAGAATAGCTATTTTCCTTTTTTTCTTCAGTTGTAGAAATTTCTTCATGAAGAATTTTGGGAAAAATTCCTTGTTACCTCCAGATAAGAGAGAAGAAATGGACATTTTTCACTAACTTCTGCATGATAAGGAACAACTACCTTCTACCTGAAACCTTGTTGGAAAGGTCAAAATATTTGGTTAATGAAGCTTTGGTCAAGCTGTTGTGGATCTGCTGCAAACCATTGCCTGTTTTCGCTTACCCAAACATTTTTGATTTATATGATCCTCAGATCCTTGCCTAACAGCTTTAGTTTTAATCAGAATAACTGTTCAGGATCACAGCCTTCAACAGATGGGTGACAGCTTCTTAAAGATCTTGATCTGTTATCAACGCTTACAATTTTCTTATGCATAGGATCTGTTAGAGTTGCTATTTCTTTACCATAATCCTGTCCAGCATTTGAAACCTTGCCAGACAACACTGAGCACGGAGCCTGAATAAAACCATGCATCTTACTGTAAATCGAAGGATGTTTGGTCTCCTCATAAATAGTTTCAGTGAATGGTGAGCTGCAGAAAAAAATAGGGGCGGACAATCAGTCCCCACCCAGGCATGCCAGCATCTACTGTGGGGGAGAAAGCAGGCCCTCAGAGAGTGAGGATGATGGGTGTTACTGCTTACTAGTAGGTGCCCAAACCAGTGCTGAGGAGAGTGATTAGTGTGCCAAAGGCGTGAAAGTCGTAGATGCAGATTGTTGTTAATGTCTCTGCTGAGCCGTCTCGGACCTGCCTTTGATATGCAATCCGTGAGTCATACCTAGGGCAAGGGCACAGCACTTGCCAGATGGAGATCAGAACTCCTCAGGTACTGCAGCTGCTGTCAAAAACCACTCTCGAACTCAGCAGCTGGCAGCCCCAGCGACTTTGCAGGAATGTGATAAGCTGCTTACCCGCACTGCATACGCCGTTCAGATCTACAGAGGGTGATAAATACCTGCAGGCTACCAGAGTCTCCTGCCTGCCTGGTGCAAGTACAGATTTCTTCCAGTTACTTACTTATCTCTAGCAATGGCTCTGCATGGTGAGGAAGGGTGGGACGTTCCTCTGATCTGTAAATTCCTGTGTCTGGCAGCTGTTCCCCTCATCTTGAACAGCTGTGAAGATAGATTATTCCTTCATCCTAACCCAAGCTGGGAGACAGACAAAGGCAGGCATTTAGGACTTTCTGAAATCAATATTGAGTATCTGCATTTTTCAGCTCTTCTTTCTTGCACTTAGGATGCTGTCCTGAAAAATCCAAGGAGCTGCTCTATGTACTTGCACTCTTTTGCAAGTCATTAAAGGCAATTTCAGCTCTCACCACAGCAAGGAGAGAAGCTGAAGTGCCTGATAGTTATGATGGAGTCACTTGTATAAACAGGGACAAGTTTGGGTGCACTTATCGGTTTACTATATCCTCCAGCAGAAGCCTTTGTGCTCTGAAGACTGTGGGACATGTAAGAATCAAAACTAGAAACTAACAGCCTTCAACTCTGCAACTACTGCCACCTTAGCCCAGCTGGTCACCTCGGAGTCTGGTTTTCTAGTGTGGCAAGACTGCAGCATATGCCAGATATGTTCTCCCTAGCCAAAGGTTTCACTGCAAGGAAGCAAAATTTTAGCTTGTCGAATATTTGGGGTTTTGTTGGTTTGGTGGTTTTTTGGTTTGTTTTTTGGGGGTTTTTTTTTGGTTTGTTTGGGGTTTGTTTTTTTTTAAGTATAAAAGTCATAGTTGTATCAGTGACCACTCTCAAAAAAATATCTGTATATTTAGCCCTTTTGGATAAAGTCTGCCCTGACTTAGAGACTTTAAAAGGAAGGAATCTAGATTAAGATTCTAAGTAAGAATTTTTTTCTCACCTCCCAAAGCCAAGGACTGACAGCCCTTTTTGAGGAAATTATGCCTTAGTATAGAGATTTTTTTTAAATGAATTCTGTTCTGGAAAGGGAAAACCACGAGATGGTGCTCTTGACTCACTCACTGCGTGAAGTCGGATTCATTGAGTTCCTTTTGCTGTGTTCACAGAGAGGGTATTCCCTCCACCTGATAACTGTAGCTGTAGATCTAGTTATTACAGTCATGGGGAATTGGATTAAACCTGCGACTAAACGAACAAACCCCAAACCTTCAATTCGATAACTGATTTTAACATTTGTTTCAAACATATTTTTGTAGGGTGTGCACACATTTGCTAAACTTAAAAATATACAAGTGCCTTTCATAAAAGCTTTGTTGTGCTGCAAAGTGCATATGCCTTCTTCAAGTAGTGATTAACTGCCCAAAACTTGACTTTGCCCACCCTGTGCCCTCATAGTGACAACTGGAGAGCAAAGTCACCACTCCTAAGCAGTGGGTGCAAGCTGTCCTACAAAGCCATCAGTGCAGGTCTGGTGGAAGCAGCAAACAGAGCTTTGCCTGGGGTTGGACATGGTGTTCCTGGCTGATGGAGGTTTGGTGAACACCTCAACAGCACAAGAGCTGTGGTGTCACCACGATGTGTCTTCTGGAGCTAATGGTGCCGACTTGCAAAATATCTAACAGGCACAGCATGTATATGTCACTTCTTGTAGAGTGACTCCCCTGTGCTACAGAGGGGCTGGCATCCTGAGCTGAAATGCCATTACCTGAATGCAAGGATGGACCAGGCCATTACTGTGATAGATGCTTGATATTTGAAGACTCTTGCCATAATGAACATATCCCCCTTCTATTATATTTGGAATATGGAGTAGAGAATGAGGAGTTACAGAGATGGACAACTCCTGGATTGTGAGTCTTTACCCAAGGATGTACAATTTGTCAAGTCCACTCAATTTTATTATAACCTTGTCAGAATGGTTTCTCCTCTGAAGTAGTCCATGGGAACTTAAGGATAAAGGTCAAAACATATGCTGATATTCCCAACACAAAATAAAAGCAGCTAGGCTCTATGAGCCTGCTGGCATAGGCAGAAATATTTGCAAGACTCAGATGATGGAACAGACATTGTTGTAGTGGCCGCTGAGATGGTTCAGCAGGAGATGTTTTGTCCCTTAAGGTTTTGTATTGTTCTGCTTTTTGCATTCAGAGCTGCCCTCACAGTACCTCAGCCCAGCATTCAAACAAACCATCTGCAGCCCTCAGGCAGCTGCAGTGTCAGGGCCAGGCCATGGCCTGAAGAACAGCCCTGAGGATGTTGCCTGGCCACACAAGCGCATGTCTGGAAAGAGAGAGGGAGGGAACTCTGCCCCTCCACTGCCCTATTTCCCACCTCATAAGTGCTGGGCTAGCTTTTGGGATGTACCAGTAGAGCTGTTCCCCTTGGCTGTGTAGCTGTGCCAGGCCAGGGCTGAAAAACAAAGGCCTCTGGGCATTTGATGCTTCCTTGTAAGGCAGACCCAGGCAGTGATGGTTCATGCTGGTTTGGGGTTAGAAAGCCTCTCTGGCTTCATCAGGCCCTCAAGTCAGACTCACACTGAGAGGATCAGGGGTGTCTCTAACTTAAATTACTTGCTGTGGGCATATAATAGTCAGGCAGTCCCCAGCTGCTGTGCAGAGGGACTTGGCTCAGGAGACACTCCAGGTGTTTCAGGAGGAGCTATGGCTCTTCCAGGGCTCTTCCTGTAGAATGGCAGCTACAGCTTCACACGAGGGGCTTGAGATGGGTACAGCTGTCGTGGCCATCCCCTCCCAAAATTCCCTTCTGCTTTCTGCCCATGCCAGCTCTGTGCCCACCAGAGAGCGCAGTGTCCCTGCTCAGCAGGGATGAAGGCTGCTTCCAGAGGCTCCACTGGAGTTGGCTGATGCGTGAATCAGAGTGCAAACGTGATGACACTAGAGCTCTGAGACTTACCTCTTGTGTTTAGTGTCATTTTCTGTGGGTCTACCTTGACTCAGTTAATTACATTGTACAACAGATTTTTGTTAGTCATATGTAGATCTAATTTTCAAGATTGTCCCTCGGTACCAAATTAGCAGAGAAAACATCAACTGCAATTTGCTTACAAACATACTTTAAACACCAGCTGCTTGTAAAAATGCATATGATGTTTTTAAATTAAAAAGCTCTGTGTTGCCTTAAAAATACTTGCAACAGGCAGCATAACATTAAGTCTCTGCAATATGTTTACTTACGTACCCAACAGTAAAAAATCTGTGTGGCAGCAGGAAATCCAGAAAGTTTGAATTGCTTCATGTCCCTTTCTTTCTTTGTGGCACATCATGATTGTGTCAAAAATCGTGATGCTAAACTGTAGTAGTAAGAACCCTCTGCAACAGGGTAAAAAAACATGTAAGTTGTCATATGTGTGAGATAAGTAAATCAGTAGGAATACCACAGGACTTCCAATCTCAATGTATACACTTCAGCAATGGCTTTGGCAAAATAAACAGTTTGTGTTTGTTCTGATCTCCTCACCTCTGTTAAATAGGAGTTATATTCTCAGTATAAATGTAAAATATATAAAATGTCTCAATGTCTTACACCACAGCCCCACCACTCTACCATGAATTAACCATGTAGCAGATAACAAGTACACTTTTTAATATATCTATTTATATTCTCAGCATGCTAATGCTCATAGAGTTTTTCTCTTGTCAGTACTGATAATCTTCACTTTTCTCAACACTTTTGTAAATAGCTTATATCCTGAAGCCTGACTTTCTTAAAAAGATTAAGATGACTCTTTTACTGTTTAACATACCAGAACAGAAGACATATTCTTTCCTTGGTGTTACAATCAAGAGCAAGGTCTTCACTGTTCATACAGAACACTTTATCCTCACTATAGCAAGATTTTCACAAAGTTTCTCATGTAGATGATAATTCAATATATTGCATTATGTTTACATGCCAGTCTCAAATATGATTAAAATTCTTTCCGATTTTCTATCCATATACTTGACACTGCAGAGAATTAAATTTATTTTTGGCACTATTTTACTGCATATCAATTTATTAAATTCTGGTGACTAAAATCAAAGGTCCTGAATATGCATTTCTTTTTTAATAAAAAATCTGTATTTTTTTGTTACCTGGTGCTCAAACAAGCAATGAAACTTCTGGGAATGTGAGGGGTGATCTACAAAACAAAGATTACTGGTTTAATTCATTAATGTTTGAAATTGGGTTACTTTATTGATGACGTAATATATGTATAGATACAGCTATAGATATACAAGAGATTGTATGAAATGATAAAACCAGGTTCAGCTCATCACTCAAACAGCTTTCAGACCAAGCAAAAATCAGAGGTAACAAATACCTTTATTTTTCTTTCTGATATGAAAATCACCTTTTGAAACAACTTCTTACTGCATATAAGTGATGTACGTTTGTACAGCCCTCCCAAGTGTACATTACATAAGTCTACTGCTTACGCAGCTGATAAAACCAGGAATTTATTCTCCTGTATAGAAAGGACCAGGATAAACTTTTATCACTGCTAGCTGAGCTCAAATAGCTGCCATTCCAAGTGAAAATACCTGTGATTTGACCAGTGGATTAGGCTTCCAAAGTTTAGCAGATGTTAATTATGGAGAGGATGGTGGAGGGTAAATATTGCTTTTCCTTTGCTATCTTTCCTGAATAAAATAAGCATATAATTTAATACGGGCTTACAAGGACTATAAGCTAAAAAGGAAAAGCCATCAGCTATATTACTATTTATTTCTGTTCCTTTGATCTTATATTAGTAGATTCTTTTTCAGAGAAGTCATTAAATAAAATTGTAAAGTTCAAAAATATTTCTGAATATTTTCATTTCCATATGAACAGAAATTCTTTCTTATGAATCAACTAAATTTTTATTCAGGGAATAAAGTTCTCCTATTCCAGAGTTATCTGTACACTTAATTCCAGTAATTGTTCACAGAAAATTTATTCCATTTCAAAACAAAATACATTGCACATAGAAATTAGAAGGTCTCTGTAAACTATTGTGCTAGGACTTCATTGCAAGTAGGAACATTGTACAACAAATTTTTTTAAGTACTGAGTTTAGTTTTAATTTGCAGAATTTTAAACTTATATTCTTGACCCTTTTTCAAGATCTAAAATATGTTTTATTAAAGCATTTTTTAATTTATAAGCCTATTAAAATATATAAAGAACACAAAGGTTAACTGCAGGTATATATTTTTATCTGGTGAGTCGCATTTTTGAATGGGGTTTTAGCCTCTTTTTCTACTTTTTCATTACCTCTGATCCTTTCAGAGAAAGGGAAAGAGGAATATACCAGCTCTTTGTTTAATCTCTCTTTCACTTTTATTAGCATTTAACAGAAATTTCTGTGGGAACCATGCTGAAAAGACATCAGTTGTATAAACTTGTGAACAGCAAACTGTGATTAGACTTTCAGTTTGTAATCCAGCTTCCTAGGGTTATAGAAGAAATACATGGTTATTATTTATTACACAGTTTAGAATAGTTTAATCCAGTATGATAAGAGGTATTTGCTTTAAAAAATCAGATTTTAAACTGGTGTGTAAGTGAGAGTGTTCTGTTTCAGGCCACCACAGGTATCACAGTCTGCTGGTAGTGAGCCATACACCTGCTAGAAAAAAAGTTTGAAGGATTAGAAATTAAAAGAAGTCAGCAAATATTTTGACTACCATCTCCAAAACTTGTTCAAAGCCAGCAAGAAAGCACATCATTTTAAAAATTAACGTGGCAGAAAACGTGATCCAAAAGGCTTGTCCTTAAGCTTGCCCTTAAGGGCATGAAAGGAGCTCAATACAGGATTGTGATACACAACCCACGGGCAAGAAATTGATCCATAAATCTTTGTAAATTAAGCCAGTATTTGTGTTACTGAAAAATGGATTTCATCTGCTGGTGAACTCAGAACACTCACAGGCACGATATATCCTCCATATGAGCTTGGTTTAGAGATGCTGCTATATAGTATTAGAAGTTGCTGCCACAGCAGCAGCCACAAAATTGCCACAAAAAACCCCTACTGTATTTTCAATGTCATTCTAGTCTTGATGTGTTTTGTAGGTAATATATGTTAACTCTGAGGAGCATGAAAAAGCACCATGATAGTTTTTGGATCAAACCTCAGTTAGCATGGCTTAATTTTAAATTCAGAGTAGTAGTAGCATGTAGTCTTTTAAATTTATGCTAAAATTTAAACATCATGAAAAGCACCTAGAATATATAATTTAGGAGACCTGAGAGATCACAGAATTTTGTCCAGAGAGTACAGGACATGTCTACAATGGGACTTGATTTTCTTCTTTATATATGCTGTGTAATTTTGAATTTGTTCATTTAAAAGGTTGTGCAATTTTAAAATAGTTGTGTGCTTAATATGTCTTGATTTTCATCACCTTATTCTTGCAATGTTGATGATAAATTTCAATACTTTTCAGAATATTTTACTGTCTTTCAAGCTAACACTTTCTGAGTCAGCAGATTCAATCTTTCACAAGGTCATCTTACGGAGTGACCACTGGGGAAAAACTCCAAAAGAAAAACACTTATTTCCAACAGCAGAGAAAAATTTCAGTAAACCTTTCTGCACCCCAGAGAATTCAGAAATGATGAAATGGAACAAAAGTTGCCGTCTGGAAGTCTGGTATTTGTTACTTGGAGTCTGTTGGTGTAATGTCCACATCATGAATGCTTGTGGCGTAAAACACAGTCTGGCTTGAAGGTGGCCTGCGTTGAAGCCTGGCCCCTCCTTAATTAGTAAGTGCTTGTCCAAAAGATTCTTTTTGCGTATAAAACTAGTCCTCAGATAACTCTTTTGCCTTCAGTGTGAGTATGTAATGAGGGTGTGCTGGTAGAGCCTGTAGAGCCTTTCTCTTTTTATTTTTCCAGAGTTCCATTTCTCTGCCTATGCTCTGAACAAGCAAGGTAGCATGGGAGGTCCTATCCAAAACCAGGCATGCAACCGAGTTAGCACCATCCTAAACGCAAGCTGGTGAGCTCAGGATTGCCCCTCGGCTTTTCTCTTTACACACATGGCCATGGGGATCACGGGCACACCATTTTTCTCATGTCCCACCGTTCACACACAGGTACTGCATACACAGCTCTCCTGCTCGCAGCTTACAGCACTCTACCATGCAAAGCTCACAGCAGCAACACTGAAAATCATGTACTCTTATTTTAACAACAGACAGGCTTGGTTGTAGAAGGCTTGGTTTTTCTCTTGGATAGAATCAGGTTCAGAGCAAACAAAGGCTGAATTTTTAAAGAAAATTTTAAGTACTTTTGTACTCTGCCATTTCTGGTCAGCCAGAGGCAGGTGGGAACAGGCTGGCAGGGAGTGATGCTGTTTTCCAACACTATATAAACATTCCCACAGCAATGCTTCACTGCTTGGGCCACTTCCTCCCCAGCAGTGTAGGAAGTGCCACCACTCACCTTCACACCATTGGAACCATGATGTCCAGCCCATCTCCTGAAGCAGCGGAGGACTACACTTTTTAATTTGAAAATACTTACTGTGGATAACATCATTAAAAAAAACAAAACAAAACTAAACAAAATAAAACAAAACAAACAAAACAAAACAAAAAAATCCCACCAGTCAGTGCTTTAACATCAGAACAGATAAGACAGAACCATCTTTTTACCTGCTTTCTGAATGGATGTAAAACAAGCAGATGAAAGCACATGCACATACAATCCTTGGTCTTTGGCCAGGGCAGTTTGGACTCTGTGATTTCCTTGGGGAAGCTCTAACTGGTACGAACTTGCAGAAATCGTTACACTAATGCAGTGATACTTTTCTTTCCTACTGCAAGATTGGCTATAAAAACCATAAGACCTC
The DNA here is from genome assembly GCA_013400435.1 of Pycnonotus jocosus. Taxonomy (NCBI): domain Eukaryota; kingdom Metazoa; phylum Chordata; class Aves; order Passeriformes; family Pycnonotidae; genus Pycnonotus; species Pycnonotus jocosus. Next base: position 102,702 of record VWYP01032505.1, read on the forward strand.
GTGTCGTCAGTGTCACCCTATATCCTTGGTACTAAACTTGGTCACAATTTCAAGTTTACTATCATGTTAATCTTTCTGTGGTGCCAAAAACCACACCAATAGCCACATATTCCTCTAAAGTAAGAGTCCTCTACAAGAAAAGAGGAAGGCAAAGAAAAGGTCACAAAATAAAGTGTGTACCAAAGATTTTTTCTTTTCCTTAGATATTTGTCATGTATAATGATTTTGAGCCCTATTTTGCTATGAATTAAAGTGTTCCTACATTGTTGATTGCCATTCACTTCCAAAAGTAATGTCACAAAATAATCTGAGTTCAACATAAATAATATCATTGAATTTATCTGTTTATTGAGGCATTCATGGGTGTTGTTTAGAACACACATATTTCTTGAACTACTGCCTTGTTTTATGGTCAATGCTGTTTAGTTTAAAATCCTATTTCACTGAAGTTATTTCTAATTCTTTCATTTCCTAGTGCTTCCTATCTTATTAAGAATGCAAAGCCATCTCTCTGTATACAGACTTGCAAGCATGATGAGGTGGATTCAAAGTTAATGAATCTTCCTCTTAATTTTAACCCCTGAATACGGCCATGACCTTCTCCTCCTACATTGTTGAATTATAATGAGGTTGGGGGTGGTTAATCTATTGATCCTGTTGTTCATGACAGCACTGCTATATTATTAATTGCAGACACAGACTACATGTGCATACTCATCCCTCACTTCAAGAAGAGATAATTTTCAAACTTTATATAACAGAGCCATGCTCGGCATCTCATTTTCCTCTCTTCGGCTTTCTAACTAGAACATGTTCTTAATTTTTCATGAAATGCTAGTCACTGTTAGAGCAATGTATACTACACTACAAGGCATTCATAGCACAGCTGTATTTTAGGCATCAAATGTATGATGAGTATGTTACACAAGTTTAAGAAAATATTGGGTATCTGCTGAGTGTGGTAACAGTCCCAGGACTCGGTCCTGTTTTTCAAGATGCACTTTAGTTTAAAGGCTATCCGGTGGTGTTCAGAATAATTTCTTCCTATTTTGCAATATGAGTGGGTTTAGAGCATACTCACAGCTATAAGCTGGCAAAATAAAAGTGTCCAGAAATGTTTACAGTAGCTGAAGCCAACTAGTACAGAACAGCCCATGCCTGTGCTAATGAATCCCCAGTGCATCCAAAACAGGTTCACTATGTGCATGTGACCTCTTTGTGGCAATGTCCATTCAGTGTTAACTTTTGACCAGTACCCAGGAATTATTTGGGGAAAAAAATAGTTGGTATAAGCTAATAGCATGACTCTAGCACAAGAAAACAGAGTATTCCTATGCCCAGGTACCTCCTCAGGTAACTTATAATTTGCTTGCATAAAGACAGCCACAGTGAACCAGCTAAGCTTCTGTAACATCATCAGTTGAGGTTTTAGAATACAGAATGATTTCTACTAAATCTATGTCACTTTAAAAGTGATTATAATTTGGCCCACATTCTTAATTACATTTATGGCAGTGAAATAATTTGTTGGATAATGATCAGTTCACATTCAGATCTTTAACCAAAGGGGTAAAGTTTAGGGAAATCTCTGGAACCTAAGCAGGTCAATGGAGAAAATACCAGGTTGGGGTATTAAGATATCTCCTGGCAGTCTGTGTCAAACTGCCTCAGCTTATTCCTGTTTCCAGTGACTGAATCCTGTTTAAGAGACAAGTAAAAATGCACTGATTTTGTAAGAAATATGTGCAGTTTCTGTTGTTTCCCAAAGGTTAGTACAGGATAGATAGATAGATAGATAGATAGGTAGATAGATGGATAGATAGATAGATAGATATAGATGGACTGTAGGAATTTAAAAACCAGTTATAGAGAATAAATTACCATGCATGTGTAGATCTGATCCCCTTTTAGGAAAGATGCCAATCTCTAACAGTACCATGGAAGAAAAGTGCAAGAATGATACACAGCCTCAGATAACTGAGCTGAATTGAAGGGATTCTGTTCTGTTTCACCCTGGGCACATGGAAAAGAAGGGTTTTGTCCTGTCTTGGAAGGAGTAAACAGAGAGGTAAAGAAGGTTGTGTATAATGATAGGAGGGCAGGGAAAAAAAGAATTCCAATCCTGAGCAATGTCAAGGAAATGGAAAGAAAGCCTTTTTTTCTGAAATTCCTGCTACAGTTTAGGAAGAAGAGATGGCTAAGAGCTGAAAGTATGGCTTAACTTCCTGACCTTCTTGCACTAGCTATGCCTGAATATAACCTGCAATATTCAGCAAGTTAAGATTTTGGCTGATAATACACAAGGCTCTGCATGTGAAAACAGCACATAGATTCCATGTCAGCTGAAGATTCCCAGGGATTTATCTCTCAGATGAAGCCTGTAATTTATGTTTGGTGAGACAGATCTTTCAGTTGTTATAAATCAAAACACCTACATGATTCACAGCTCTAGTCCAAATTGTATATAGATAATTTCTGTCAGACTGGAGGGATTATGGGGCCTGTTTTTCTTGCAAATTGTGGGAGCATAATTTTGGAATAACTGCAGTGAATGTAAAAGTGCTTTTTCATTGAATGAGAAGTGAATTAGCTCCAAAATGTGTTGCAAATATATAAATGACAGATCATGTTGTGTTGCTTGCTGTCATTGTCAAGTTTAAACCCCAGCAGGAATATATTTAAATCCATTGATATTCATGTTAAATTGAGCTCATCATCATGTTAAATACACCAGAAATTTGTGGCTAAATCACAATAAATTTAGTTGATTCTTTCTTTTTAGTACTCTTCCAGAGAAAAAAACACTGATTATTCAATTCAATTGATGTTGCTAAAATACTGAGAATATTGTAAGACAGAAGCTTTTTCCAGGCAGAAAAGCAAGCAAGAAAACTATGTAATACTCTTGAAAATGTCCTGAAAGTTTGTAGTTTTGAACAATTCAACAAAGAGATGTCAGATCTTGTGAAAGATTTTTATGAGAAGTTTCCTTAATAACAGTGTTAAGAACTGGTGTTTCCCCGTAGAGTATCTTTTGCAACCATTGCACTGCTAATAGCTACTGTTTCTGTCTGTACAAGGAGAAAAATTTTCTAGAGTGGTAACAGTCCAGCTGAATATTTACAGCTAAATCCATGTAAAATTGATTTAGACTCCAGGATATTTCCCCCTCATTCTTCAGCCTCTCCTCAAAAGGGTGGTTATTCAAGTAACGCAGGTAATCCTAGAGATACATCCAAAAATCTCCCGCAGCAAGGCAAGAAGGCAAGTCTCTGTCACTGTGGGAGAGCAGGTGGAAAGGGGAGCAGGTATTGTCCTGCAGCTCTACACTTAGCTTTGCTACAGAACAAGGCAGCCCAGAGGCACATGCCTCATCTGGAATACGGCCCCAGTGCTAACATATTTCAGGCTACTGTTTAAAATGTAATTATCTCTAATATGTATAACTGAAAGTCTGGAAGAAGAGACTTTGAATGCTGCTTTCCAAGATGCTTGTGAAGTGCTGGCATGAGAAATTGGACCCAATAAAATAAGAGGAGAAGGCTAAAATAGAAGTGATAGACATTTATTAGCCATTTGTGGAAAGTGTTGGTCATCATGCATGCTAAGTGGTGATAATGATGTGCTGTGATTGTGTGGTGACTCAGAGCTGACTCCAGAAGGCTGCAGCAGCTGCTGTGCTTCCAGCCATCCTCTTCCCCTCTGCTATGGGGAACTGTGCTGGTGGAGAAGCAGTGGCCTTGCCCATTGTGCCCAAGATAGAAGCCTGGAGGCTGGGGAGGAAAAGCTGGTAGGCTGTCATGACTGCCTTCTTTTTGTATTCCCCTTTTACTCTCGTGGCAGTAACTCTGTCCAGTGACTGGACAAGCAAAGGCAGCTGAGACATTTCTACAGGAGGTCAACATTGGTATATGGGCCTTACCTGGAGCACCTGTAAGATGTGACTACCTTTCCTTTACTTTTGACTCAACAGCTGATGGCTTGGCTGGGTCACTCACCCTTCTACCACAGGCAAGTTGAGAAGCTCTAAATAGCCTCAGGGGTTCAGGCAGAGCAGAAAGATTTGGTGCTCCAGAATTTTATTAGATGCTGTTATTCGCTGTAAGGTGAGGTCTGCTTTAATTATGACAGGCAGCTCTTTCAAAACAGCTGGAGGTGGAGAGGAAGGTGGAGGAGTACAGGATGAGCTTTTTTCTTCAACGAGAGAGAGGGAGTGGGGAGGTGCATGACACTGAATCATATCTTCACTCTTTTGTGTTGAAAAATAGACTGAGGAGAGGCTCTGCTCCTGACACAGGCCTTCAGCCAGCGGCTATCTGTGGATGTTCAGAGCCCATGAAACCATCTCGCATGGCTTGCTGCCATTAGGAGCCTCTCATGAAGCACTTCTTGCTAGGTATGTCTGTGTTATGTTTTTTTACTTATTTTAGATTTAAGGATGGAGGCCAGTGAGGAGCAGCTGCACTTTAATAGGCCTGGGGTACACAGGGCCATTTCACAGCTTTGGCACATGGCACCTCTCTATTGCAGAGTCTCTAGAGCAGTTCTTTTTCCCACTCTTTCCCTCAAACCTTTTTGATTTGGTCATTTGATTTGGAAATTTTCTATCCTGTAAATTTAATTTTTGTAGAAATAATTATAAACCAACTTGTACCTAACTTTGCTACATGGCTCTTGTATGTGCCAACCAGCTCATTTCTGTCTTTATCCTCCTACCCCAATCTGACCCCGAGCTTTACTGCTGTTGCTGCTGCAGGAGCTGGGGGAGAACATTAACACCCTCCTCTAAGTTGTTTTTGATGGTAAATCTGATGCACTGTTTAAAGGAGAGATGGTTGGGGTCAATCACCAAGCCACATCTGATTGAGGGTATTGTGCTCATATTTTGTTACAACATGTTGATAAATGGATTTTGGCCTTTGAAGGACACAAGTTTTTCTGTTGACAGTATTTAGCACTAGGCTGAACTTTTCATTAGCATCATATCATCTCAGGGAAGTGTTTACATTTACTAAGCTAATTAGTTAACATAGAAATCTTCAATGAATAAAATCCCAAACAATCCCAAAGCAAACCTTTTTTTGTACTGGGAATAATGTAACCTCATATACCAAAAAGAACCTTTCAAAGGGAAGTGCTGCTATGGTATGATGACAAATGAACTCAAATTACTTGTGAAATGTACAGTGATATTCTGAGAAAACATCTCTCGCTTCAACCCTTGGATGCTGCCTATTAAACTTCTCGAGTTGTCTTGGGAAAGCTTATGGTGCTTGATTCCTATCCAAGGCCCAACACAAGGGATGCAGCAAGTGACCAGAATGGCTCAGCATGGTTCCAGCTGGTGCTCTGGTTGATGCAACCATGGATAGCCTAAGAGGGGCTGCAGAGTCAAGAGGACACAGTTACATTACTGAAATCACAACAGACATTTTACCTGATGGGCTCTGCACTGGAAGGAATGAAATCATTAGTGCCACCCAGATCCTTCACTCCCTAAGTGTGCGGGGTGCAGTTTACCTTCAGCTAGCTTTTGGTACCAACCTCGCCTACAGTGATACAATCCTTGTATCTTTCCTGGTTGGTCTGAACCTCAGGCAAACACACGGTGATGACGAGTGAGAAGAAAGGAGGACTTCTGCAGGGGTAGAAGTTGGTTTATTCCACCCAGGTGGTCACAGCAAAAGTGACTCTCCCGGGCTCCAACATTACCTTTTCAAGTGAGGCGGGGGAAAGGGCAGATACAGATTTGGGACCAGCTGGGGACATTGGGGGAGTGACTAAGAAACCAAGGGGGGTACCTGAAATACAATCTAATAAATAGAAGGAGGAGGAGGATCTAGAATCTAGATGCTGGACAATGGCCTTCCTGGAATTTCCCAGTTACCAGGGCATATGCTGGAAGTGGTGAATAGGCCAGGTATCAGGGATACAAAGGGACTTGGCAGGGATAGTTAAGAGAATTCTATAGAGGCGGGGGAAAGATGATGGGGTAACTATGACAACAGAATATAGAACCACCCATCACCCATTAAAAAAGACAGGAACTCATCACCCAACTAAAGGCTTGGACTAAATGCCTATATGAAACTGATAAACTGAAAAATGCACTGCTACATTGCATGTACAATTATCCATCTTAATACATTTCTTTGACTTGCTTTACTGACTTATGCTTCAATTTTCCTACATTTTATTCATTACTTAAGCCAAAATTTCAAGCAAATGGTTTTTGTGGGGGGAGATGAAGGTTAGAGAAAGCTTTTTTATATCTTTATTACAAGGGAAACAGAATGCTGCATTTGTGAATACAGAATACTCATTCAATTATTTAAAATCAAACAGCTTTTGTTAAAGGTGAGAAAATGTAATTTCTCTATTTTATTCACAGTAGAGTTCTGCAGACTTCAGTGGAATTATTCTAGTTTATGGTTACCTAAAATTGGAAAGAGCAAGGCATCCATTTTAAATTCTTCATTCTTCCTTTTCTGGTACTTGTTCCTCACACTGTTTTTTAGTGTATACTGAGGATGAAGGAGATCTGTTGTGGTGTGTAAAAAATTCTGTGCTACCTCTGCTGTTTGTCTGAAAGCTTTCTGAATACAGCTCTGCAATGTCAAATGTCTTTGATTTGATTTGGACTGGGCCAGATGTCAACAAATTGGAATTTAATGTTGTTGAGACAGAGGACAATGTAGGAAGCATAAAGGATTTAATTACAAATTACAATTAAAGAAAACATTCAGATGCAGTTGTGCAATTTTTTATGTACCACAACTTAGAGCAATTAGGAAAAAAATCAGAAATCTTGTTTTCCTCTCATTCCTTATGAAGAAGTGAATGGGAATTTAAGACTTGTGTAATAAAGCATGATCATGGTGGGTTTTCTGTTTCTTTTCATTATGACTTTTATTTTAAAAATAACAATTCATGGTATATAAGGGGACATTCTTCTTTAGCTCTTTTAAATTATAGATGCTTTGATTTGTCTGGTAGAATATTAGACAGAAACTCAACAAAATGCCAGTGTTAAGGAGCAAAAACCAGCCTTTATTATATTTTCAGACTGATCTATAGTAGCGTGCATAAAGCTGGCAATGATCTTTGCTTTCTTCATGCTACCAGCAGCAAATATACAAACAATGGGATTCTACATGCAGAAGTGGTTGCAAAGCAAGTTCTAAAAGCCAGAAATGCACAGCAATTAACTGTTTAGACTGCCTGTGCAAGCGTTTGCCAGATGCTGATTGTGTGTTGCTTAAATATGTAGTGGAAAATACAGAACAATGAAGAGGGAAAACTTCCACTGCAACATGACATCTTCCTCTCTGCAGGACAAAGCTCCTTCTCTCCAGTTGTCTGTGGTGGAACAGAGGTTTCTCTTTCTATTTCAGACTTACTCATAGTACATCTGCCTGGGACCTCAGAGACACCTTTCTTCTGCCCACCAAATATGCCCTCACATTTTCTTTAGGAGAGCAGGTGGTCTGGCTTTCAGGAAAGCGGTTTTACTGGGATGTGGTATTGACTGGTAAATCTCAGGAAATTTGAAGGAATCAGGAAGGGACTGGAATCAGTTTTCTTCAATCCTGAACAAACATATCTCCTTCCTGGTGTGGGCAGTGTGGTGGGAATGGAAAAGAAGAAGAAGAAAAATCTCTGAAGAATGGTTTCATATGCAACTGTATAAATACATCCAGAGGGGTTTTGTGTTGGTTTTGGTTTGGTTTTCTTGTTTGTTTGTTTGGGGCAGGGAGGGTGGTATTGGTTTGGGTTTGGTTTTTCGGTTTTGTGTTTGTTTGGTTTGGGTTTTTTTATTTCTGCAAGGCTGTAGATTCTTCAGATTGTATTAGTTCTGCACATTGTGTTAGATGCCTAAGGTTCTATGTCTATTTTTGCTGAATTTAGACCTGAACTTTTCTGGAGCCAAACCTTAAAAAAATCAGAAATTCAGATTATCTATGCTGCTCCCCATTGATGTTGAGGGAGATTATAAGAAATATTGCTCCTTGGTTTGTAGAGATCTCCATGGTAATACTTCCTGGTACATCTTCAAAAAAATTATTTTACTGGAAGAACACTTAAATCTTTACTTTTTTTTTTCTTTCAGACGACTAAAAAAAGACATTGGCCAATTATAATTTTGAGATTTGCGAACCTTCTAATTTTAACTAAATGTTGCAAAGCAGTTGATAAATCCTTTAAGAACTTTGTCAAGAACAAGTATGTCTAAAAGCAGTTTTCATCAAGTTTTTATGTAAAGTAAAGGATAAGTAAGATTAGTTCATAGTTACTTCAAATCTTCGTCATTAGTTCAAATCTTCCTCATTCTCATAAAATGCTCATTGAGCAAGAGTAGGTTTTTCTCTACTGACATTATGTCTAGATCTTCTGTTTTCTAGAAATACAAATCTGGCCTGAGAATGATCTGAAAAGTTGACTAGAATAGTGATAGCACCTATTAAATATCTCTGGCTTGGCAGAATCCAGTATAGATTGACTTCATATCAGATGTAAGTGATAAAAGCAACATTTCTGAGAATAAACCTCTTGAAGTGCATGACTTTATTCAGTGACTGATCCTGAACCTAGGAGCTGCAGTGCTTCATTTTGCAGGAAAGAACAGTTCTTCTGATTATCCACAGCTAATTTTCTTCCTCCTCATTTTTTTGTTATCATGTTAAATATAACCAAAATGTCTATCTTGATGTAACTAATTTTATAGGCAATTTTGAAATTATTTAAAGCATATTCTCTCAGTGCCAAGGTACAGTAGCGCCACAGTTTTTCTTGCCAATTAAAACCGAAGCTTGAATTCTATCTTTCAGACTCCCTTCCTTTTCTTTACCTACCCTTTATCACATCCCCAATGTTTTAGAGCAAAATAAAAAACATGTTCTTTATTATTCCTATGATTATTATGATTATTATTTATCTCAAACTTGTAGAGGAGCAAGCAGGACAGAAAATACTAGAAAGGTAATACAAATAGAGACAGAAATCTATAAATGAGGCTTCATATATATTTCAGAAGAGTGAATGACTAAGAAATATCATTTGAAAGGAAGAACACATGGCAATTGAATCTATTGCTACAGCTTAAGGTTATTCCTTCTCATGACTGAAGCAAAGGGCAGACTATTCCCTACCTTTTTGCAAGGGCCTCACAAGTCTTCTCCACTTTATTGATATCTCAGGTTGATTTTGCTGCTTTGGTAACAGCAAAACTTTGGTAACTCATGTTAGCTGTTGTCTTTTCTACTCTTCAGCTTCTTTTCTGAAAATATATAGAATAAGACAAGATAAATTCATCAGAAAGGGATGTTGAGATGTGGGTATTGAGCCCAACCTCCTGCTCAGGGCAGGTTCAGCTGTGTGCCCACCAGGTTGCTCACTCTTATCTCTGCCCATTATATCTCACTCTCCTGAGACGAAGAGTCTTACTCCATCTTCTCACTTATTTTCCCAGAGATGCAGGGGAGCTCCAGAAAGGAACCCCAAAAATCACCTCTACTGCAGGCTGAACCAGCCTTGCCTTCTCAGTTCGTCCTCACAGGGTGAGTGCTCCAATCCCTGACTGCTAAATCCACCCTAGTTTATTTATGTCTTTCCTGTATTGGGAAGCACAAAACTAATGCAGTACTGTAGAAGGAATGCTGTGTAAAGGGAGATGAGTACTTTGTTCCATCTCTTCTAGTCACACAGCTGAGAATATTGTTGTTCCTCTTTGCTGCCAAGGCACACTGCTGGCTCCTTCTCACTCTGTGTCTGCCAACACACCTTACATCTTGCCAGCAGGGCTGGTTCTCCGCAGTCAAGCCCAGAAGGCACAACTGCAAGGAGCTCTTCCTTCTCAGGTGAAGGACTTTGCACTTGTCCTGCTGCCTTTGGTTTGTGCTAACTCCAGGGTGTTTATAAAACACATCTGCATGACTCAGAAAGAAGTTCTTACCCTAACTGCAGAGTCTGGGTAGAAATATCCTATAAGGAGCAAAGGCCTATTACAGTGTTTAGAGAAGAAGAATGTCCTCAGTGAGCTGGGCATGTATCTTTCAATTAGTAGAGCAAATTCTTCTCTTCCAATTATCTTTCTCAGAACAAAATCTATGGGCCAGTCAATATATTCAAAGAAAAAAAAATTAATCTTAGAAACATAGACTCATATAATATGCTGCGTTGGAGGGGACCTGCACAGTGCAGTTCCCAGCTGAGATAATTTTTTTGTTCTGTGATTTATTTTAAAATGTTATGCTAATACTACCTGGGTAACCAACTACTACATTGGATTATGGACATCCCAGATCTGAGGATTGTCTGCAAGAAATCCAAGAAATCCGAGAAATCCAAGAAATCGGACCTCGCAAGAAACCAAGGGCAAACCCACATGAGTATCTTTCGTTCTGTTGTAGGAGTCATCATTGACTCTCTAGGAGAAGGGAATGCTGCCTGAAGACCTCACAGCAGCCTTCCAGTATATGAAGGCAGTCTACAAGGAAGCTGGAGAAGGACACTTCATCAGAAACTGTAGTGATAGGACAAGGGGGAATGGCTTAAAATTGAAAAGTGATAGGTTTAGATTAGATGTTGGGAAGGAATTGTTTACTGTGAAAGTGGTAAGGCTCTGGAAGGCATGGAACAGGTTGCTCAGAGAAGCTGTGGATGGCCCAAACCTGGATTTGTCAAGGCCAGGCTGGACGGGGTTTTGAGGACCCTGGTCTAGTGGAAGGTGTCTTTCCACTACACAGTCTTTAGGATTCCTTCAGACCCAACCACTCTATGATTCTATGATTCTACTATTCTGTGACTCCAAAATGTTATGCAAACCTATAATGCTTTTTTGAGGTGTAAATTCAGTTCTGTGATGGATGCCTGGTTTCCTTAAGAACACCTTGAAATTATTCTCAGACTAGCAGGTATGTTGTGATAATGTGAACTTCTCCCTGCTTTATCCCTTCATTTCTACAGTTCTGCTGAGATTTGGAAGTTGAAATTTACTGAACTGTCTAGTTTATTAATCTCTTAGTACCATGCTCATCCCCATGGTTTGAACATTTGTTTGATTACCAAAGCTTTATTGTGTTTCAACAGCGTATGATAAAGAGAAAATAAGTTATTTCCTATTATCCAAGCTTTAATCTTCAAACAGGATGCTAAACCAAGCTAACTGCCTGTTGCCCATCATCTCAAGCAAGGAGTACTATATAATGGTACTTCATCTCTCACACCTTTGTGCAGTCTAATTATAATTATATTACTGGAATCCTCACAAATGCAATCTTAACCTGCCCAAGGCAACAAAATCTTTAATCTTAAATTATTACTTCCTGTGCTTGTTGTCTTCACGTTTCTTCTGCAGAGTACATTGGATCATTTCAGTGTGAAATTAATCTCTTGAAGAAGATAAATTACTTTTTACTTTCTAGTTAGAATACGTTCTTGCTTTTCTATTCGTAAACATCTTTTTTTAAAGAGGTGTGTTTTTGTAGAATGACCGCAAGTCTTGAGCATTTTAAAATAGCTGCCTTTTACACAGAGATGTTGGATTAAACATGCTTTCACTGGCCTTCTTTGAGTAAGAAATTGGAGAATTTGAGTTCCCTTCTAGCCTAAACAATTCTGTGGCTAGCCTGCACATCCTTGTAGGAGATATCATTGTATTTTCAACTTCAAGAGATACAATAAATCTTTGTTATAGTATAGGAATAATTTTGATTATGAAATCTCTAGAGCAGCTCATTGTTAAATTTTAAATTCCTGAAGTCTTCAAGAGTCTTTCAAGCCTTTCAGAAAATATTGGAAAACATTTGAAAAGGGAGAAAATTAATGCTAGGATTTTCCTAGCAATTTCCTTTTTGACTTAATGTTTTCAAACTGTCAGTTTGGATTTAGAAGTTTTTTCTTCTGACTGATAAAAAAACATGAATATTTAGGGATACAAATCTTCAGACTCATTTGTTTGTGGAATATTTAACTTTTCGTTTGTTTCATGTGGGTTTTTTCATTCAGGATCAGGTGGTTATGGAAAAAACTCAACACCCTGACATAGTTTTTTTATCCTGTTGTTAATCAGCAGTATTATCATTAACAGTTCCAAAAGATAAGGAGCTAAGTGAGAACTATTGCTGCTCTTATTCTGGAAATTACAGAAATCCAAAAGCTATTATGATCAAGATTTTCCTGTTAATAAAAGTGGCTTTATGAAAAAAAAGTGGTTTCTAGTCTCTGTGGCTAGCTTCTGGGAACAAACAGATTTTTAAATTTTGATTTAAAATGCAAGAGAAAGATAGAACTTTAATATTTAATGTTAGTGGGTTAAATCTGTGCTAACCTTAGTAGGGAGTGACCTATAAGTTCAAATGTTATTATAACAAAAAGTAAAGAACTTTTTGTTGTTTGTCTTGGAGTATGCCCCTTTCATCTTTCCTCATCTTTCCCACAACCAGGAGACAGAATGGGATCCTGAATACTGATAGGTATAGCAGTTCATAAGGTAAATACTTTTCTACAAAAATTTTCTACAACTTTTTTCCTATTTTCTTCACATATTATATCGTTTCTTTAGCATATTCCTATTAAACTTTTAAAAATTAGCATTGATTTTATAATTTTAAGACTTGTTTAACAACCAAGTATTTCCAAATGGTCTATCGTCCCAAAAAATATGTCAAAAAGGAAGTGAAACACACTAAAACCTATGCTGGCAGTGCCACAGAAGTTGGGAAAATAATATGCAAATTGTTATAAAACAGAGCTGGTCACTGTTTGAAGTATCACCTGTTGCATGGCTTCAGAGGAGGTTGCAATAGCATGATTTCAATATATGTTATACATATGGGAAGAGGAATCAGGCAGCATTTTATAGCTCCAGGCTTACATTAAACAGTAGCAGCTCAATTCATTTGCCTGGACACAAGTGTTAGTTCCACTCATGAGATTCTAAGATGTCTCACCCAGGGCCTTGAGGAGACTCATGTCCTTCTACTGCAGCGGTTGGAGTGATGTGAGGATGTACAAGGCCATGCCCAGTGGTACATCCTGCCTCTCTGGGGGTAACTGCATGAGGCTGTGCTGGCTTTCACCCCTGCAGGATGTTCTCTCTAAGACATCATCGATATGGCAGGTGTGCATGGAGCTGACAGATCCATGGGAAATATGTGCCATTCTGTAGCAGCAGTTAGGAAGTGAGTGAAGTATTGTAGAGTAGCTGAAAAGACACTAAATTACCAAATCTGAACAGCTGGAACTGCACGTGCAGACAAATAAAACCTACTCATTAATTCGAACTGTTTTTTAATGGAGAAAAGACTGTGTATTCTCATTGATTATACCTCTGTCTTAACTTAGGATTTCCATAAAGTAATTTTTTTTCTGAGAATTCAGAGGATTTTTGAAAATTACTTTATGCAGTATGGAATTAAAATTAACAGCAACACAAATTCACCTGGTTTATTTCCAGGTTCCCTAAGGAGACACACCTGCACCTAAAGTCCTCCTGATGGACATTTGTTCTAAAACTTTAACTGACAGAAATGCCATAGCATATCTATTCTATTAAAAAGCTAAACCTACGACTTAAAACATTATTTACGCTATTCGAGCAAATTTTTTTAAAAAAACCAAAAACCCAAAATATTTTTTTCCATTTTTTCTCTGAAACAATAGTCTAAATATCTGAAAATCTTTCTTAATAGATGGCATCTTCCAGATGTTTTATTTTTTTCATCTGGTCGAATCTTTCAATGAAGCAAAATATACACTGCACTGCGGATTTTCATGCCTTTTCCTCCACTGGCCGGCCANAAAAACCATTTCTTCCCTGCTACCCTATCCCACTAAAAAAAGACCTTTATGATGGTGATGGTGAGCATTGAATCAGAGATCATCTACATTTGAAGGAACATGCTCTTTCTCTGCATTTGTTTTTGAGGAACATTCACTGAGCTTAAATTCTGAGACCTTCAACATTTTCGCAGCAATAATTTGTAGTGAGTTGAGCCTGGCTTGTCTGAGAGGCCATCTTTTTCCTCAGGTAAAAATGATGCAGTGTGTGGTTTCAAGTTTATGCCTTGCCTGTGATTTAACAAGGACTGGAAGTTTTTTATTTGAAACTTTTGTTTTTCTTAGTTGTGAAGCTGCTCTAAGCTTGTAGTGCAGTGAGGGAGCAGCAGACTGAAGCATAAGACCTTTCTAAATGTTAAGCAGGTCACCAACAGTTTACTAGGGTTTAACCTGACTCGCTTCAGCGTACATAAAAGTTAACTAAACTTGCCTATACCCTTTTTGACTTGCCTATATTGTTGTTGGACAAAAAATAAATCAGGAATTTAATAAAAATGCTTTTCCAATTAAATAAAAACTACCAATGCACCACCTACAGAAATGCATGGCAGGGGAGCTTGGAATTCAAATGATAATGCATTTTTTCACATCCTGCAGAAAGTTCTTCTCTTTGAGCTTCCCTGATAGCAGGCACAAAAACTTTGGCATGGATGAGTCTCAGAAATGTACCATAGCTTCATCTGGACAGAGACTGGGTCAGACACTCAGTAATGGAATGAACTTCCCTGGCTGAGGGGACAAACACTGTTCAGACCATCCAACTGCCTGCTGTTCCATGCCTAAACCTGAGGAAACAATTTTGAAGAGGTCCACACAAACCTTTCAACGTTACTCTTTTTCCCTCATTCTTTCTTTCTTTTTCAGTCACTGGGGCTTAATGTAGACAGTAGAAGACAGGAATAGTAGAATGCCACTATAGGGCAAATTGAGGGGATCTTGGCTGCAGAGTATGTCCATCAGTGCTTTTAAAGTGATCAGATTTCATCAGAACTAAACATGTCGGGTTTGGGAATACAGCATCATTTTAACAGCTAAAGTGTAGTTAGTGATCGAAAGAAGTACTGAATTAATTTGGTGAGCCTGGAATATATAAATCACAAGGAAAATAGACACTTAAAAATAGTTTGTCAAATTATGGATGAAGATCAGATGAAAGAAATAAAAAATAGAAACAGAACAGCCTTTGGGACGTCAGTGGGATCCATCAAAGTCTAATCATTATACAGCTCTGGCATTTTGCTTCAGTGTAGGGGGTCCCCCAAGCACTTCTGGTTGGTGGCTTGCTGAGTAAATGTCAGTTTAATGCTGTTTTCCTGTTTTTGTGGAAAACTCCTGTAGGGTCTCTCATCAGCTAACCAGTTAGATTATGTCCTCACTGCCTCTAGTCAAGCATAAATGTTAGTTCTAAAAGTAGTTGCTTTCTTACCTTGTTTCTATTTCACTCAGTGACATCAGGTTTTTTGGCCATCAAAGGTCCAAGACTAGCTATTTTTGAACAATGAGCTAGTGGTGGTTTTGATGCTTCTTGCAAACCACATCCTTGGGTGCATGCCACTGAATTTGACACACACACCATTATGACAGTTAAAATTACTATGCATAGATGATGTAGCCCAGTGAACACACAGGAGACAGGTTCAGCTCTGCTTCTTTGTCATAAGCACCAACAAATAGAAAAGCCTCTGTCTGTTCTTCTGTTACATATGGCATGGGAAGAGAGACACTTGTCACTTTTCTATTTGAAGGGTATGTGTCTGACCATGATTGCATGCTGTATCTCTTCATTTAAATATGCTTCACACAAAATAGGGAGAAAATATTTTTGTGAGTATTAATTTATTTAAAAAGCATAATCACCTAATAATCAAAGTAATGCAGTTCATTATTCTGTTCTAAACCTTGCCAGCATCCGCAGTAACTTACAGTGTGCCATACAAACAACATAATCCCTGCATAAGCAGGGCATCACAGTCTAAATTCATACTGAGCAGGCACAGTATAGTGACCTTTTCTTGTATATCTGTTTCATGGACACCTAATTACCAACATATGTATTATATGAAAAAATATGCATAGAAGAATTAATGGCATTAGAGATGGGCAAAACTAGAGGAGAGGGCTTATTTACTGACCTTTTGTTATAATCATTATTTAATTTGGGGTCCAAGTGGGAACTTTTCAGTGGGGCTGAGCAGTCTTCCCTGAGATAGAGCACTAAGGGAATTTCAGTAATGCTGCCAGACCTGGTAGTTTACAGCCTAACCTTCTACATGTTTGGATTTTTTTTAAGAAGTCCCTTGCTAAGGCAAGGCACAGGCATGGCCATGCTTTGACTCACTTGACTTCTCTGCATAGCTCCCTGTCAGGTACTGTGAAAGGCTGGACTGTAAACCTTGGGACTGTGTACATCTGTGAGTCATGGTGGGAGCAGAAGCTCTGCATTTAGACAAATACCAGGTTAGGAGTTTATGTCTTCATAGGACATCAGCTCACAAAGTTCTGCTAGTAGTGAACAGAAGCTGAGGTGAAGTTGCCATAAAATTTCTCCCTTTGCTAAAGAGTGAATCTGTGATAAAGTGACAGAGCAGCCATATTTAAATTTGCAGTCTAATATCTCGCCTGCAGATATTTTCTTAGCACAAGGGAGTAAATTTTTAAAAGATGAGAAAGCTTTAGAATGAAAGCATCATTACTTTGAATTACTTTGATTTAATTACAATCAGATTCTTATAATGTTTTTATGCTGGATTTTTGTACATAAAATATAAATGAAAGCAGCTATTAAGAGTCCGCCTTTTTACTGCATCATAACGTGCTGCTATTTTTAAATAATCATCCCTTAATGCATCACACACTTAGTTTTCATTAAATAAACATTTTAA
>VWYP01032506.1:0-32034 GCA_013400435.1 Pycnonotus jocosus
ATAAGCCCTGAACACCCACATATGATTTCTTTGGGCCCAGACTAACCCTCACGCTGCATAAGTCTTAAGTAGTGCACTTCCCCTGTAAACCAGCTTGGTAAATCAGATATCCTTTCTCAAGTATTATTTACAAACCAAGGAGCACAAACCCAACTGGAAGAGTTGTGATGATCCCTTGATGTGATTTCCCCATCCCTCCCTACCTGAGCAGGGAACTGGAGACACCAAACCCCCACCCAAACCATCCTACTGCAGCTTTGACAGTCGTGGCAATTTTGCATCTTACATTCCTCATAACCTGCCCAGGCCAGGGGCACAAAGAGCAAAGAAATCTGCACTGCAATGTTCCAGGCCAACATTCAGGCTTCTAAAATTGCCACCAAAATGAAATAGCATGTGCAGTAGAGTACACCATGCTTTTTGGACAGTTTCATCATAATTTGTCATTCATTCTGAGATATTCATTTGTCTAAAAGCAATTAAAGCTTAATTGCTGCATAACCTGAATAATTTAGAAATGCAAATTAGGATAGCAGGCAAGCAAGTATGTGTTCATTAATTTCTTTGTTATCACCATCTGTTTAATTAAAAAAATGAGTTTTACTGAATGACAGCTTGCTAACTATATAAACGTTTTCCTTAATTGAAAATGTCTTTTGCAATTGAGGTCAGCATCTGACAAAAATTGTTTGAGCTTTTTCAAAAAACATTTTCTCTAAACAAATTGTTGTATTTTTAAATTCACATTAAAAAACATTGCCAACATATGCAGTATAATTCAATAAATGACATCTTCACTTCTTAATGCAAAGCCATATTTTAGAAAAAAAAATCAGTGCTTTGGAAAAGTGATGGTTATTACATGAAAGGTGTATGCGATTTATCATCTTTATTATAGATTATTTTGAAAACTTTTATCAAATCCAGACTCAAAATATGAATACCTCTGGCAAAGAAAAAGAAAATCATCAGAAGAAGGAAGGAATGTTTCAAAAGATGGATCATATGATGCCCTCTTTTGTTTGGGAAATAAAAATAAAGTAGTTTTTCAAGGAGCAGCTTCATAAAGAAGCTAGTTCTTTACACGAATGTAAAATATTTACCAAACTCCTTTTATTCCACCTGGTTTTGTTCCAATTAACTTCGTCTGTAGCAGGGTGGGGAACTGTGGCTGCCCCCAGATCCCTGGAAGTGCCCAAGGCCAGGTTGGAGATTGGGGCTTGAAACAACCTGGAACAATGGAAGGTGTCCCTGCTCATGGCAGGGGTGACACTGAATGGGCTTTAAGGTTCTTGCAACACAAACCATGCAGGAATTTTGTGATTTATATATTTAGGAAAAAAGGAAAATCATCTGTACCATATTAATGCATGTTTTAATGTCATAGGTGTACTGGATCTTACATTTGGGTTGGATTGGGCTGAACAGAAAAAACTGAGGGCCTGAGGACAGAGTTGTAAATAAATAATGCACATTCCTGCAAGCCCACTGTGTGTTAACCAAGATTTCAGTCATCAATCCCATTCTTTCTATGAGATCAGTAAACTCATTATCTGGGGCTGGAATCTGGAGGAGTGCAGAAGGGCAATGTTTTACTCCTGTACTACAAACTCATCTATTATTCACCTTGTGTTGTTTACACAATTAGTTGTATTACTTTGCTGTAATTTAAGTTACACTTGGCTTCTACTGTCTCCTACTGCAGTGAACAGAAACTTTCTATTATGGCTTCTGTATCAGCACCAATATGTTTACAGAGGGCCTGAAAAGGCCTTTCTGCATTGAAGGCAACAGTGCTGATAAAGATGACAAAATTTTGGTGAATTGCACTGAAAAAATCCCCAAGAATGCACTTTTTCTCATGCTGCTCTTTGCTGTATCCCTTTTTGTAGTAAATTACTGGCATAACTGGGAGATATATGTATTGCCTTTTAATATTTTTAAGTAGGCATTAAAAAAAAATCATGAAAAATCATGGCTGTTCCCCCAAACAGTTAAATAAAGTGACCTGCCCAGTATGGCTGGGTGCCAGCACATAAAACACAAAGTCAGGGTGACACTGCAAGGCTCAGCCTCATGGCTTGGTAATTCCCTTGCTCAAAGTGTCTCTGTCCTCAATTAAACGGTATTTAGATTTTCCTAAGTGTGGCATAAACATCATCTGACATTTGCAGGCTCTGCCTGAATGTGGAAACAAACATAATTATCACTGATGGCTTTGGGTAACACACAAAGATTGAGCAACTTTTTTCATAGCAGGAGAATCCAGTGGGAGCTCTTGAGGAATCCCAAACCTGGATTTGTTTGGGAGGCAAACTTGGTGTGACTCAAGTGTTCATGGATATTCTGGGCAGATCCACAGTTTTGTTAAACGGGAAAATTCCATATCAACCAAAGAAACCCTGGAAAACAGCTGCAAAGCTTTTTTGTTTTCTTATGATTTGGAACTACTCCAAAGTGAGGGTGGATATTAATGTGTTTTCATGGAATTACCGCAAAACTATGTGGGAGATTTAGCAGGTAACACAAACACTTGTGGAAATACAAAAGGTGGAAAATTGTGGAGCAAAGAATCCCACTGAATGTAAAAATATAAAACCTCGAGCAAACAAAATCAAACTACAAGTTATCAGCATGGGCTTGTCAAAGTTGCACAATCCCAGTGTTCTGAGGTGTTAATTTCTAAGTACCATATTAACATTTTTATGCATCAAAGGATCATTTTGGCTGGATATTTTTTCTCCTTTCACTAGATGGCAATATTGTATTATATTCCAGCATATAAGTAACATTTAAATAAACAAGGCACAAAGATAGCCAAGTAAACTGTATCAGTGCATTAAAGAAATTAAGGGATAATTAAATAAAAAATTTCCTTCAATAGCTTGTGTTTCCACAACCTCTCTCAGGAAGAATACCTCTTAGGTTTTCTCTTTGATAAACCACATGCCACTTTGGTGGCACACTGGGATTCAGCACTTTTTCCCCCTAAATGACATCAACTCTCCCTCTGCAATTCCCATTGAGAGGGATTGACAATTCCTATTTCTACACACATGATAACTAAAGGGAAACAAAAGACTAAGTGCAAACACACTTAATCTGATTAGTCAAAGTCATTAGCACAGTTTCCTTGTTACTCTGGTATATATGTGGTGGCATTGTTTGGGATCCCTGCTATGTGACCTTTCTAGTCCTTCTACCTCACTGAATTTTCTCTTACCTCACCAAGAAGTCACATGGAATTAATTCTCTTGAGCCTCAGATTAAAAATGTGTTTGTTTCCACTCTTTTCCTGTATCTTCACAGCAAGAACCCAGTGAAGCAGGAAACATTAGATGAAGCAGAAGACTGATTTATTGGTTAAAGGGAAGGAAAATGTATTACAGAAGAAGAATGAGAAAGTTGCAGTGACAGAACCTGCTTCTGAGGTGTGTTCTAAACATTAATTGGACCAGGAAACAGAACCTCAGTCAAGCCTGCATGCTCAGGTCATTAAGCAAAAGATTTATTTGTAGTTTTTTTCAGATTCACTAGCTGTGTAACCTTGACAGGGATGATTGAGAGAGTTTGATTTCAGGTGACTGAACACCCATTTGCTTCAGGCATGTTTCTGGTTGGTAGAAAATAAGGTATTTAAGATTCAGCTTTTGAGAGTTGGCAAGAACTAGTGCTAGTGCACACAACCTGCAGAGTCTGGAGAAATTGTTTTAATGATGAAAGGTGATTAGGAACCACTCCTGATGGCAGCAGCCTCATTTTTCTTCCACAAAGCTACTCTTTTCCCCTGGTAAACTTTTATGTGGTGGCAAATCAAAGCAGTCTGAGAAACAGTTCCCTGCCTCCTGGTCCACTTGCTATCAAAAGCTATGAAAACTCTGTTTGACTTTGGAAAAGTCATGTGGTGTGATCAGGATGGGTTTGACTCTGGTACTGCAGCTGCAGTAAGAGATCCGGTGCTTGACAAGAAGGGGAGCCCTTGAAAAAAGCACCACCAGACACACACATCTCCTTTGGGCACCCTGCACAGATATCCAGACAGAGAATTCCAAGAGACATCCAAGAATTTTCAGTCCAGCCCTGACTTACTAATGACTACATGTGTAACAGCTGTAAAGCAAGGCAATAAACCTTATATCAGAGCTTATTACGAGCTATTCATTTCCTGACTCAATTTGGAGATCATTATATCAAATAAAAGAAATGGAAATTTCAGATGTGAATCTCTAAGTGGCTCATTCTAGATACATATCACTGAAAACATTTTGTCTATCTAACAGGCAACCGTACAACAGAATCCATTTAAGATCTTTCATTGACCTTTCCTACTATTTAAGTCTTAGATAGTTGGTGCTTTCAAGATACTCACTCCAATTAATTTTAAAATTGTGTTTTGCAAACTGATTTTTTTTTTCTTTTTGAATACGTGTCTGGATTTGGTTTTAGCATTTCTTCCCCCCTCCCTCCCTGTTACATCAGATGTCATCAAAGACATAAGCTCTGCCTACAAACCTTGTCCTACAAAACTCTTTGTATCAGCAAAATGCCACTCATACCATTCCCTGGAAAGTGATGTAGTGAAAATTCATAAAACAGAATATACCTAATCTAGTTCCTTACTGTTATTGCCTTATGCAATAACATCATCCATTTGGCCACAGACTAACACAAAGGTAATTGGATTTTGGCTCTCACTAATTCCAGTGGAAAGCTGTAGAACCTTACTGCTAATCAATTAGAAACATCTTTTGGCTTCTAGTGAGATTTTGTACATGGACAATCCACTTATTTTTCTCATTTCATCAGTAACATTTATTCTGAGCTTCTGCAGCACTCAGGGCAAGCAGTCATATCTTACATGGCTAAAGAAATTGTTGGTTTCTAGGCTGTTTACATAAAATTGCTCCATTCTATTTTATGTCGTTTACATCCATCTGTATTGAGCATGGGACACCAGTTATAAACTGTATTCAAGGGTCTCTCTATACTTAATGTGCTGTGAAATAAATTCTTGGAAGGAATACTTCATTTTCCTGGAAGGAATAATTTAACTAATATGGCTTCATATCCCCATAATAGGCTGTGGAAACAATGTAGAAATTAAGACTTTTAGGAATTGTTTGTTTCCCTCAGCAACTTTGGCATGTTATTCACTACTGGATTGTGCCTTTGTGAAAAGCACCAAAAGAAAAGGGATTGCAAATAGTTGTCTTATTCAAGAAACAGTTCAATGCCTGTGTTCCAGTTCAGGGCTCTAATGCATCATCACATCAGCTTCAGTCATGGAGGGTTATTTCATTCTATCACCTTTTTTTTTCTCTCACTACTTCCTATTTTCTTATACCGGGAAAAAGAAGAGAAAGGGAAAGCCTTGTGAATTCAAAGGCTAAAGGTACATTATTTCTCTGTAAGAGAGGTTAGAAGAAGGTGAGGTTAAGGAGTAAACTTAATGGATCATTTTTAGTATTCTATTTGAATAAAATTTAAATTAGAGAAGATGTATACCACAGTATTTTTGAACTGCAAGATGCAGGACACTATTGAACTCCTTCCTTGCTTATTAAATTGGTAATACAATAACAAAGGAACAAATGCATCCTCATTTAAACCCATATTTAGTATGCAAATCACTAATAAGGAGGGTTTGCAAAATCTCTGATGCAAATTGTGTATAAACTTGCAAGGTGAAGTAATAAGTGAAAAATTGATTTGGGCTTCAAGCACTTTGCAGCCTTTTATACCAAACTCCGACACGCGATTTATTACAGCAATGTAACGTCATCTTTACACCTACAAGTGCTTTTAGTGAACACTGGAAATACTTTCTGCATATCAAACATCCCCACATCAAATACAAATGATGAATGGGCATCCTGGCTGGGATATTCATCAAGACAGCCCTGCTGAACTACACCAGCAGCCTCGTTCCACAGTCCTGGCTTGTCGCTCAGGACTCTGGAGGAGCTGAGAATGTGCCTGGCATCCTCCTGCGTATTTGGGCTTGGGAAGTTGCAAGTTTCATTGCAGTAATTCAAAGCAGAGCTCTCAGACCTGTCCTGTGAGCTGTAAACCAATGGAAGGTAACAGAGCAAAGAGCAGAGCTCCTGCTGGTGTGGAGCCCCCGTCCCAGAGCAGCCTCAGGGAGGGACAGCTGCCCCTCTGGGCAGCACCACCAGTGACGCTGCAGGGTGCAGCTTTATGCAAATGCCTACAGGCAAAAAAGGACATCTGAAAACCTCACTTTTCAAAGAGCTACCACCTCAAGATGTAAAATTTAATGATTACCTGTCAGAAAATAATTAAGAAGGACTAAGTTTTTTATTATATGTTGGATCTATGATGAATTTTTGGGAATTCTCTGTAATTCATGACAAAGGGTGGGAGGGGAAGTAAATCACATTGCAGTCAGCTGATCCCATGACATTTCTTTCATTTAAGGTCAAAACCTCATTATTTCAATATAATGAAATCTGGAAGTAGACATTGGTTTCGATTTGCCTCTAACTTAAAATTCCACTCAGAACATTAAATGAAGTCACAACTTAATAGTGGTTCCTCATACAAATGCCAGGAAAACATGGATGACCAGGGCAGCAAATGCCATGCCTGATTTTTAAGATACTTAGATAATATTTATTAGATTCTGAAGTCAGTTTGATGTATTCTACTCAGTTCAATACTGTTTCCCTATCAAAAATCTGTTCCTTTATGTCCTGGGTTTTAACTGCTATTCATAATCTGTATCTGCTGATCTTTTAAAGTCTTTACTGAAAAGGATATTTAAATAGGGGTTCAAGCAGCAACGCTTTTCATTCCAAGACTGAATTCTCCAATCTACGTATTAAATTAATTTACCAGTGCTAAGGGATGACTCAAGAAATCATCAACTACTCTAAACAGCCCCCAGAGCTCCCACTCTGAAGCCTTTGGCTTCATCCTCAAAGAAGAATTCAGACAACCACTGTGGCCTCGAGCTTCTTGGGAAGGAAAGGGACAGGAGAGCAAATGGAGCCAAAGAGACAGAGTTCACAAATTAAATTACCAGGTATTATAAGGCAGCAATGTAATTATAGATTATGGAGCTTCAAAGCTCAATACTCATGTAAGCTTCCCCATTCTCCCATAAAATATATTTAACATTAAAAAAAAAGCAGGGAGGTCTCATACTGAGGTCTGCTAGACTTTAAATACCTATTGATGAGGTATTTCAGTGTCTGTGTGGTGCACAAGGGGATCACATCAGCTCCCTGGCCAAACCCACACAGCTCCCTCTTGCTCTGTTACTCCTTCATATCTGGTCCAACTTGGGCAGCTTTCTCCATTTTTGAGGCAAAATTCTGCATTCTCAAAACTTCCTCTCTTCCCCCTCCATTCATCACACTTCTGTTACCTCTCCCAACCTCAAATCCTTCTCCTTTAGAAGTTAACAGAAATACAAATCCCAAAGTTTTAACTATTGAGTTGTGAGGAGTTTGGGATGCAGGTTTTTATTTTTAGTATATCTAGTGGTAGCTGGGTTTTCCAGATGGAAAGATGATGCTACAAAGCACAGCATATATTTGTCTTCATGAATTTCTGTTGTTATGTCTCTGGCTGAATATTCATTATGAATTGATCAGCATATTTTATTGGTATGCCTCACACAGATTGTTTCCGGCTCTTGCTGCCTATCAACATGTTGATTCACCAACTGGTAGGCCATTTAATTTATCAGCTGTTTTCAGAGCTAATATTTAGAGGAAAAAAGAGCACAAAAATAACTAAAACCTAAAAATACAGAAAAAGAAAAGAAAGCCCTTATCAACTATTGTATTCAGTAGTGGCAAAGAAGTGCATCAGTACCCAAGCTCAGCCTAATCAGCAGCCTGCAGTGTTGGTGTTGCCACGTTAAAGCACAGCTTCAGCTGACCCAGGCAAAGGGGACTGAGCCAGCAGCTCCTATCTTCCTCCCCCAGACAGGCAGAGCAGGAACAATGCTGATTTGTTTATAGCAAGTCTCTTAACTTCATATCCAAAGTGTCCTGCACGACGCTCAGAGCTGCTGCCGATTGCCAGAACAGACGCTGGGCCAGAGCGGTGACCTCAGAGCACTGAGGTTTCAGCTTTACTGAGGGCACCTTCAAATGTAACTGTTTAGAAAAGCATGCCTCAAAGTCTGCTTTTGAACCATTTTAAAAAAACCCCTGCCTCATTATTTTTACCCTGTTTTCTGCAAAGACAGAATAATACTAACCCGTGTATCACTGTGTGTTTCAGCACATTTCCGTCAGCCCATGGTCTGTGGCACTTGAATATTTTCAGTGTCAGATTATATATACACATCATAGATCACTCGATGTTTTGCTACATATGCCTCCAGTTCATGCTAATTAACACTTCCAAACCGATTCTTCACTCAGTCAAACCTTTTGCCACCAGGGGCCCCCCAAATGCATCTTGGAAGGAAACCTGTTATTTCCACAAACTTGGAATTAACCTGCCCAGAACCAGAGAGCAGATGCTCAAGGGTGAGTGAGGGAGAGCAGTTGCTCAAGTGAACCTGTTACAAGTCAGAGCTACAACGTTCCTTACAATTAATTTTTCCCAGATGGAAAAAGATGTTCTGGAAAAAAATGGGATTAGTTTAGCCCTGGGCCTAAATGTTAGAATCTCACATTTTGTCCTGAACTCTTAAGAAACGGTCTAGGGAGGTTTGGTCAAAGGTTGGACTCAATGATCTTGGAGGTCTTTTCCAGACTTAATGGTTCCATGACAAAGAAGGGCCATACAGAATCATTATTCACACACATGGAGCACAGACCATTCTCATTTGCACAAAATACAGTGAAAAACCTCACAGCTGAGAGCTGCTCTGACAGTGGCAGCTAAATGCCATCAGCTAAAGCCTATTTTACCTAGGGATTAATTAGTGAGGTATTTAACTCACACAGGAGAGCCTTTTCCAGTTTGAAGGAAGAGGGTACAGGCCTTGCATAAATGAAAATATGATGTGACTTGTCATTTAAAAACCTAGATTTTAATGACGATCTTTTGTTTTTAGTGAAATTTAGGATTTCTTCCAATATAGATACCCTTCCAGGAAAAGCACATAGAACTGCTAGGGAGAAGGTAAAGGCCAGTGTCAGAAAATGCCAGTCATCCACTGATGAAGTTTGTGCAGTAGGATGTATAAATAAAATCATAAAGTTATGTAGAACATGTCAATACACCTTTCTAAAAATGCAGGGAAGCTTGAATGGTAAATTAGAATAATTAGAAAGCCACTTCCATGAGAAAATGAGCAGCTCCTCGTTTAAGCTTTACTAGATCCCTGCTCTCATGCACCACAGCCCAACAAGCACCTTCTCTAAGGTGGGTAATTGGCAATACTGAAAACTCTGTCTCTGCTCCAGACCAAACCAACCCCAAGCTCTTGGATTAGATTTCCAGGCAAGCTACCTTAATGACCCTTTAAATGCCATATGTTTTCACTCTCGGTGGCAATAATTTGAAATTTGTTTAATTTGTTTCGGCTTAGGTTCATGTTTCATGTGAGAACTCAGCTGCTTTGCTAAAACATCTGTATAAAATCAGCTTTATAGAACAACAACTGAAGGATTTTTAAAAATAAATGTTATGATTTGACATTTTATGAGTGAGCAGCACTTAAAAGTGAGAGCAGTAGAAGGTTATGCCCAACATTCTAAAATTGCTTGCATGTCCTGCATATAATTCAGCTTTAAGAATTGATTGCTATAGCAAACCATGAAAATCCAATATTTAATTTACTCACAAAGAATAAGTCACAAAAGCTGATACATTCTGCAAGGACATGTGTCTGTTGTTACACTCACAGACAAATCAACATTTCTGTATGGAAATACAAAAAAGATTTCTCCATCACGATTGTCAATGAAATCCTCAAAATATCTGATGGTTTGGTTCTTAAATATTTCACTGCTCCAAGCTCTTTTCATATAAAATTGTGTTCACATTAAACTGACAAGGGCAGAGGCAAGGGGATGGACTCTGATCCTTTCATCAACAGTGCTCAGTTGTATAAAAATATACAGAGAAACTTGAACATTAAAAGGAAAGTCAGTGATTTTCCTCAAGTGATTCTTGCAAATACTTTTCAGCTGTACTTCTCTGCACGAAAATTTACATAACAATATTAAATAATAATAATAAATAGTGTCTCTGCAGCTAAAATATAGGTACACATGACGTTTTGTACATGCTCAGTTTGCTTTGGAGGAGAAAATACAGAATCACTATCAAGAACCCTGACTTTGTACTTCATAAATTCTAAGCAATGTATTCACCAGAGAGCAGGAGATATGAATACCTGGAGTTAACTCAATTAGACACACGACAAACATTCAACAGTGTTGTGGAAAACAAGTTTTGACTGCTTTATTAATATTTTTCACTGGCAGAAACTTTCAAAATGCCAGCTGCAAAAGTTACATTTTACTAATACTTCCATTATGCATCTGAAAATAAAATAAATTGTGCACGGCAACATCTCAAAACTGAATTAAGCAAATCTCATCATTCTGGGAACATAATTTCTGGAGAGCTGAGATGCTTCTGAGATAAGCAGACATAAAAATTTAATACCTTCCAGCACTTGATTCTGCACAGAAGAAATTTCAAGATCTGCTGTAACTAAACATGGGTTACATTTGTAATAATACAACCACTACACCATCACTTTAAATGTCACTATTGTTATTCAGCATGATTTCCTCTGTATGATGGCTCAAGTCAATTATAATGACAGATAGCATCCTACTGGCTTATCTGATTACCTCTGACCTTTTAACAGCTGCAGAAAGCCAAAACAGCCTGAAAGAAGAACTCATGCATATATGACACAAAACTGGAATTTCATATCTGAGCCATAGTCAAGAACTCATTGAATGTCAGCAGATTTCTGACAAATCTTATAGCAAATAATTCCTTGGATGGTTTGGCACCACGAGAGCCTGTCATTTATTATGGCTGAGTACTGACAGGGGACATAAACTTGATTAGTTTTATATCAATACCTGATATGAGAGTCATTACAACATACAGTTAGTTTTAAAAATTTGAAATCCACTACCCAAAGTAACCGTTCATTTTGAGTATTATTTCTTTTATCAGAAGCTTGGTTAGATGATTTAAGGCTGGGCTTCACAGGGAAACAAAAATCAATACCAAGTGCAATTGTATATATTCAAAAAATGTGCTTTATTTTTGAACAACAGATTGCCAACCAGCTACTCAAAGGAGCCTCTCACCACTCACATGTCCTTTCTCATTCCTCAAATTGACTAATCTCCTCAGGATTAGTCAAATGTGACTCTGATAACTGACCAAAAGCTTATCTTTGTGTTGCTAAAAAGCCCAGAAACACCCATCCCATTCCTCATGCTATTCTGAAAAAGCCATCCAAAACGAACATGCACCTGCTTCTCATAATAAGCTCATATTAATTTCAATTGTCTTCAAAATCTCCAATTAATTTTTGTGGAATTTTTCAAACTGGTTAAAACGGTTTTAAATTGTCTCAACAAAAAACCACCAGAACAGAATAATAGAGTAACAATTTGACAGTTCCACAACTGAAATGAAATCCCCGCTGTCCTTGGGAATACACCACATGCACCACTGTCTTTACCTGAAGCAAATTTCCACCATAAGATATCAGTGGTACCATGAGTTACCTCTATTGGGAGTCAGCTGAGGGAATGAACAGTACAAAGCAGCTCAAGGTTACATTTATTGACAAATGAAATTTTAAGCATGAAAACCGAAAATACCAGAATCAGTTGACTTCTAAAACTTATGGACAACTATATTTGTAGTATCTGGCTAACTGAGAATAGAAAAGAGAAAAGTAAAATATCTACAGAGTTTTTTGTCTTGCCTATTCTCTTCTAAAAACTAATTATGCCAGTTCATGCTTCAAAAGGAAAGCTGTTATTTCTTGATTGCTTGCTTTAATTTACAAACATTTCTTTGGGAGCTCATTTTTAAGAAAGGGTCTGCCCACGTGCTCCTAGAGGTCCCATCACACCACACATCATTTTCTCACCTCCCTTTGCACCAGTTGCACATTTCTTAGGGCTTTTGCGACCTCAATTCTTGATCAATTCCTGACCTCGAGGACTGTGTTCTGGTCTGCAAAGTTCTCACAGTAAAAATAAGAACACCTGACTCAATGGAATGGGGACCTTCACTCCAATGAGTTTCAGAAAAATAAATATTGAAGAGATGGGAGAATGCAATTAGGATAGTAATACATCTCAAACAATGTTAATAACCTTTAGAAGCAGAGAGAATACCCAGTTTATTCAGCTATCATAAAACAAATATTAAACCTACTCTGGGAAAAAAAGAAAAGATATGTAATTTCTGCTCAGAAAAGTAATTAAAAAGTGAACAGAATGGCTTGGCAGCTGCACAGTAATCCCCTCCAATATCGCAAACAGCCCATACTGGTGCAAGATGCTCCACCCAGCATCACCAGATAAGAATATTGCAGCAATCAATGGAACGTGTCCAATTTACTTAAGGTCTTTCAACTACAGAACAGAATACAAGTTTCAAGAGAGAATTTGAAATATCCACATGTTACTTCTAAAAAGAGTAACTGAGGGGATTGTGCCGGAATGCATTATTGTGTTCCTTCAAGAGGGAATACAAGAATTTACTGATTGTGAGGCCCAATGCAGTCAATACATGTCTGCAAGACTTCAGCAGTCTCCCCTCTGAAATATGCTGCAGGAAGGGACTGCTGTGTGTAAAGCTCTGTATATATGCCATAATGTCTATTACAAGAGAAAAGTCAATTAATGTGCAATCCAAACCTTGCTTTGGAGTTTATCTGCACACAGAATAAAGGCAGTAGCAGTAAGAGTATGCTATTTCCTCCAACAGTGGAGAAAATAAGGATGGTTTAATCAATATTATGACAATTTAAGTTTTGCTACCCTACTAGTCAACTCAGTAAACATTTATTGTGCAGGAAGGGAATGTATTGGAAACAGGATAGTCAGAGGAGAAAAGACCAGTTAGTGCTTCCTAGGAAGCCAATCCTTTTGCATATTCCAAGAGATGCTTTACAAAAGAAATGCTCCTTGAAAGCCGGCTGGCAGATATCCTAAATAGCAGAGTCTTTAGCATTATGCTTGCCTTAGAGTTTTTATTTAAACTCCTCAAGTTTTCAGGGTGAAAGAGCCTGTCCAGCTTCACTCTGTGTGTGCTAAACATCTCCCCAAACAAGTACATCAGCCCTGGGTGTATTGCAAATGTGGAGACAGGAAAGGTCACAGTGGCATCAGGGTGCAGCTCATGATTTGTGCTGATGAAGCCAACGAGGTGCTCTCACTGATGCCTTTTTGGGCTTCCTAAAAACAGAGGTCAGACAATATTAAAGGAATAAAAAGCATTTATATTTATTGAAGGGCCTTCAGGTACATTTTGGGTAGATGAAACTTCCCAGGACCTACACACAAAAATGCACAACAAGTCACGGGTTTTCATACTTATAAGTTTGGTCTATTTCCATACTGGGGTTAATTTTCTAATTACAGCTTCAGGTAATGAAGTGATTTATCCCCAGTTTGGTTCTCCTCACCTCATTTTTGTTGACATATCTTGAGGTCTGAGACAGTGAGGTGTCCTTGATTCCCAAGCCTGGAGAAGAATTGTTGTGTCTGACCAAAAAGGGAGAACATAGCTAACACGGTATATGGAGTTTAGAGTTACACACTAAAGAATTACAAAATTACAAATATATGAAAAAATAGAAAAGCTAAAATCCTAAGGCATCATCACAACAAACACAACAGAGAGGAATGGGGTTTTTTTTGCTATGGTTGTGCACTTTGTACCAGTCCACCCCCATGTGCTTCCACTTCACAGTTTAGAAGCCACATTTGTGTCTTAGATAATGTCTATGAAAAATTTGAGAACCAGCTATTTTTTGAGGACAGCTGAAACAAGGAGTGGAACATGTAGGGTTTGAGCTGCAATGCTGAAGCCTGCCAGCTTCATTTTCACTCCTTGTGCTGAAGTGTGCAAAATGGGGAAAACTTAACACTACATTACAGTGGAGAACAGAAAATGGGTCCCAAAGTGCCTAAACTAACCTCATCCTCCTTTTAATAATCTCCCTAAACTTCCACAGAAAATATCTTCGTTTTTAAACCAGAAATTAAAATCCAATTAATGCTTTGTGAAAAAAAAAAAAAATGTTGTTACCGTTGTTTTTAGACTCAAATGGCGATACTTTACAGTAAATGGACTTTATTTAATGCTCAATTAAATTTTAATTGCTTGGTGACACTATTCATAATCATCAAACTAGCTAATGTTTATTAATAGCCATTTCTGATAGAGTATAGCACCTCAGATTTCCATGTGAATTTGGGAAGACAAAAATAAATTTGATGCAGTTGCCAGCTGAACAATCACATTAAATACACCTCTTGCTTTAATGCTCAGGTGGCTTTAAGATGTTTGAAACTTTAAAACAAATAAAGTACAGGTAATAAATAAACTGTAGTTATTAGGGCAAAAAACATCTCTCAGACCTTGAAACCACTGAGACAGCACCAGAAAATAGATTGGAAGCCACTTTACTGGAAACACTATAAATCATCAGGAAATTACTACCTCATAACAACTTCTCAATATCAGATATTTTAAACACCCCCATCCTAATTTAACAAAGTTATTCTCTAACAGCCACATATTTTTACGCTATCAGCAGGCATTCCTCATATATTCCTCCCATGGCAATTCCAAATTTTCCTAAGGAACTTCTTCCCTTTCTGCCCTTTGGGCTTTAGGCTTTCCCAGAAGCTGCTTCTAATTGGAAGTTTGATGCTAACTGGGGGAAGTAATTAAGCCCTTCATCATTCCCCACTGACCTGCTGCCTTGTAGGTCATGCATTTCCCACCATGAAGATCAGGTGTTATTAGAAAAGGTAGAATAAAGTGAACAAGCACTTAAAACATGGATTTAACGTGTGGCTGTAATCAACACAGAAAATTCAAGTTACTGCCACATCAATCAGGTTTTTAACTGTAAGGCAGCATGCATTTTAATGTAGTTTTTTGTTGTGTTTGGGGGGAATGGAGCAGATGACCGTCCTGTCTTCTTGTGTGAGAACTGCACAGAAAGCTAATTGAGCAACAGAGTTTCTTTAGGAGTGTACACATTTATCATGAATAGGTGTGAGTGCAGGTTGTGAATTGCTCTGGAGAAAAGAGAAAGTCTTTTTCTGTCATCAGTTTTCCAGGTTTACACAAATTTCAGCTGCTCTCTTCATTCCAATGCATGATTTTTATGCATTGGAACCATTTAACCATAAAACCAAACCAACCAACAAACAAAACAAACCCCCAAGCCCCCCAAAAACATCACCCCCCCAGCCAAAACTCCTACCCAACAACAAAAAAAATCCCCAAAAACCAACCAAACAAAAAACAATTATGTTTTTTTTCACTCCTTTGTCACCACCCAGAGAGTACTTGTAGAGATCACTGTGTGCAGTTCTCTTTAGTGACCAAAGTCCACACTCTGATTTTTGGGTGTCCCAAAAGGTGAGCTGTGCTGGAATCACCTGCAGTCACCTCACACAGGAGTTTCCAGGTGCACATCAGCAGGTTTAGGACAACAGAGAAGAAGGTGGGAGTGAGATGATTTAAAGGAATTTATTTGGCAGTTGAAGGCAAAATTTCCCTCCTCTTCCCACAACATGAATGTGCTTTAAGGCACAAACCATTTCCATGATGGTATTTTCATCTTTATGGTGGTGCTTTAAGAGCCAAGAGCAATATAATGGTTCATTTCCTGTTGGAATGCTTTGGTGTGTCCACTTTTCAGCCATGTTTTCTCTGGTCCTTCCAATAATTCAAATGATCTACCAAGAGCAAACTTTCTTGATGTTAATTACTGGCTGGATGCCAAAAGGCAAAATTGAATTCTATGCAATTTTTAATGTAATAAATCCATTATGTGATGAAATTCACATCTAACCCAGAAAATAATTTTCAAACTTCTCCAGAGCCCATTTAGCAAAGTTTACTTTAGAAATCATATTCTCCTCTCTAGTACACATATTGTGAACACTTAATTTTGCACACTTGAGCAGTTTCACATTTACCAAGTATACTTCTAAGGCCTTATTTATATTTCTTAACATGAAATTATCATCTAAATTCTCATTCAAAGATGTGATAACTTTATTTTTTAACATGTGTTTATTCTCTTAAAACTGTCTCTTTAATAATTAAAAGTGTTTTAAACCCCCCTTATTATTTTGCAATCCTTTATGCAGCACTTAAATACATCAGATTTTTTTTTTTCTTAGGCTCAGCATGTTGGTCAGAAGACTGTACCCTGTGTTGGGTCAAGAATTAGAGAGGCACCATCCTCTCAAATGATCTCTGAAAGGTGACCTGGACTGAGGTGCTGGGGAAGGCACAGGGCTGAATAACCTCCTGTGCTGCCTGGATTTATCTTAAGGAATTGTTGCATTATCTTGATTAAAACACACAGGTTGCAAAGGGAATGGAAATGCCTGAGTCCTCGTTTTCAATGAGTTCACTGGGAGTTTCCTCCCTGCCCCTGGAGTGCATTAATACCTCAGATATTTTGATAGCTGAGACAGTGCCACACAAACCCAGCACGTACCACAGTCCCCAGCTATATTTAATTAGGGTAGCAAGTATATATATATATATTTTTTTCATTCTGTTAATACATTATGATTGAATACTTGTCAACCCGCAGCACATTTCCAAAAGTGGCTGAAGGTTATTGTTGTAACAGAAGAGCAAGTTATATGATAGTCTTCCACAGGGCTTGTTAACATTATCAGAATTGCTGGTGAACAGGAAAAGTTATCCCTTGGGTACAGGATAAAGAGTGTAAAATGCTATTACCTTCCTTTTAGTAGGTCTTTCAATAAAGGTCTTTTTAAATAAAGTCAAGAAAATGACACAGCTCTTTTCAGTTTTCCTGTGAAGTAATTACAGCTGTAGATCCTTGACTTTTGTGTAATTTCAAATGAAAATTAACCAGTGTTAAATATCGATTGCTTTTCTCTATCATTAGGCTTAATGAACTAAGCATTAATACTGTCAAAACGGCATCTGGTTGTGTTAAAAGATGCTATAAGGATGTGTCAGCAGTTATTCCAAGGGTTATTTTATACACAGTTTATGAAAAATATAAAGATCGGATTATTTTCAAACGCAGCAGTTTTCTGTAATGCCTTGGAATGAAATTACAGCTTGCGCTTTTCAAAATGAGCAGCTGGGTCTGGAGGTGGCACTGTTTCCCTTCAGGAGAAAAGTCAATCCCATGATGAGATGGAGTCCAACACCCTGGTGCAACTGGTGAATTTATGCAAGGGACACAGCTCTTAAGGAACGTAATTAAACTAAACATATGCCTGATATACACTTTAAATCCTCCATATAGTATAGGATATGCCATCCCATTTCTGTTTGGGCTGCAAGTAATTTAGGAATTTGAAGATCAAGACTCTTCAGCAGATTTACTTAGATTAAAATTTAATGAATTAATGAATTTAATAACGTTAATTGGCAAAAATTAGTTTAAAAGATACAAGAGAGAGTAGAATTCAGCAAACAGGACTTGCTAAACCCCTCCAAAGGGTTCCTGCAGGTAGCTTCATTTAGGGTATGCCTTATAATTATAATTCCCTATAATTTCTGTTGACTTGCACATCATTCCAGCCTGCATCCATCCTTGCCTCAGGAATAGCGACACAATCACGTTTTGAAAATAGATAAGGCAATTTCCCTACCTTCAGGCAATAGACAATTTAAATCCCAGGAAATTTTGGCTTCAATCTGACTCTCTGGCAAGATCTTCTAAACATAAACAACCATTTCTCTGTTTAAATATAAATATTTTTATTTTGAGTTTTCCTCTTCTATATTCTCAATTTCTTTCTCAAAGTGTTTATAGGTAGTTTGCATGAAAGAAAGAAAGTTTCTGTCTGTCAGAATAGGGAATGACTATGGATTTGTGTAAATTAAGCCCTTCAAATTTCAAGTGGAAACTTAAAAAAAATGTGTTGTCAAACTATCCAGAAAGGAAACCATGTTCTTGATGTCACAAGAGCATCACTCAGAAAATGCAAAATTAGATAAATAGAGCCAGTAATGGCGGAAGAAAAGGAGTGTCATCCTCAGGGGAAATTAAAGGAGACGTGCCATTCTCTGGCTGCACAGACCCTCGTTAAAGGCACTGAGAAATGTGTTTAAGGACATGTCTCACTCTGCTGCTTTTTCCATGTCTGTCTCTTGCTGCTGTTGTTTTCTAGAGGCCCCAGTGGAAAGAATCCTCCAGTTTGCAGTGCTTTGGGGCCATTCCCTCGTGGTTCCATTCCTGGGTGGAGGATTCTGCTTCAAGAGCTGCTGTGAGGGATATTCCACCCTCCACATTCCACTTCCCTGGGTGTGTGAGCAGCTGTCAGAGCACAGGGGGGCAGACTGACAAAGCGGGGACATCAAGAACCTTCACTCTCCTTGTTGAAGGACACAGAGGGTGGCTGAAGGGGCAGGGAAGGAGGCAGAGACGAGTCTCAGCCACTCCAGCAAGGACCTGCTGTTAGATCATTTACATTTTATTACAGTTCCACAATATGAGGTGTTTTGCAGTTAGAACACCTGCCAAAGACCTCTCCCCAAATCTGGCATGCCAGGCTGAGAGATCCTTGTGTGGTCCTTGGGGGGCTTGGGCAACCTGCTAAACCCACACCTGCAAGGTAATGTAAAAATAAAGATTATTTTCTCCTGCACAAACACAACAGGTGAATATTTTGTGTAGCTAGAATTAAAAGTCTGTGCAAGTAAATCAGATTTAGATTTAAAAAAAGGAAAGTAGATGCGCTTTGATGCTTGCTTCCATCAAGTAGAAAAGGACTCCAACTTTCTTAACAGGTGTTTTAGTTGTGTTTCCTGATGTAGTTTATTGAGCGAATGCATTCTGAGAGCTTTAAATTGAGATTTATTTGTCCTTTTGCTAATCATGAATCAACCTTCTTTTAGATCAATTAACTAAATCACTCTGGAGGCAGCTCAATGCATTCTTTATGGATGAAAACCTTTGTTTGCTATTGCCCATAATATCTCTCCACCCCAATAAATACAATTAATAACCTTCTTGCTCACTAGTGTTTGGAACTTCCAATGTTTCATAGCAATTCATTTCTTATGACTTGCTAACAAAAATAGATTTGAGTAAAACATCAATATTAATACGTGCTTGCGTTCTCCCTTCTGTTCTTTCAAAAGTACTTAGTTTTCACAAAGAAGTTTATAATGGTATTACTCATGTCACTATAAAACCTCAATGATTTTTTCAAAAACTTACAAGTAAAAATATGTGACTAGAAGAATGCATGCTAGTGTTCTTTCCTTTTTTCCACATAGCATACATAAGCCCAAAATAAATTTAAAGTTTCCACTCTGAAATTTCCAACTAGCAAATTCAATTTAATTACAGTATTTATTAGCACAGGAAAGTACCTGGTCCTAATTTCTTCTGCAGTGGCAGCAAGACAGGGCCCTTGATGTATTACATTTCCTGTAACAGTACTTATATTCTTCCTTTTGTTAAAAATCATCCTGAGATGATAATTATTCTAGCCGAGGGCCAGGGATTCAATAACAGCTGAGACACACCACGGCCTGCCAAGAACTGGGCTGCTTTGCTCAGAGAGCGTTTGAGTCAATTCACATTTAATGAAAGAGGCCAGAGGCCCTCTGGTCACCTCAGAACGGGATCCAGCAGCCCCACGTTGGCCTGGAATTGTGTCGGGGGAGCTCTAGAGTGGATTTTAGCAAAATGTTCTTCCCACAGAGGGTGCTGGGCACTGCCTAGGCTCTCCAGGGAATGGACATGAGGCTCCCAGAGCTCCAGGAGCGTTTGGACAATGCTCCCAGGGATGCACAGGTTGGGATTGTTGGGGTGTCTGGGCAGGGCCAGGAGCAGGCATGGGTGATCCTCATGAGTGTTGTGCAATTCAGCATATTCTGTGATTGTGATTCTATGATCCTGTAATTGATTCTGTGATTCTTTCCCTTGTTTTTGAGGCCTGGTTTGTGGCAGCTCAGATGCGAAGCTGCCGATGGCTGAAGGCCCAGAGCAGTTCCTCACGGAGAGCCCCCCACAGGAGCCCCCCTGACCCTCTGGCACCTCCAGCAGAATTTGGACAGCAGGTGCCAACTCTGCCAGGAACACAGACAAGGTCTGATGCTGATGGAAGATGGTTTTGGGTCTGGGGGTCTGGTTTTGGCAGAGTGAGGTCTGCAGGTTCCCTGAGGAGAGGCCAGGGGATACTCAGTGCTGGGCACAGTCCCAGATGGTTCCATCCTGCTCTGTAATGGCCCCTAAACACTCAGGGCACAGCTGCAGCTGGGAAAACTCTGGGAAAAGACAGTGCCTGACAGAGAGGTGTGAGGGGAAGAGTGTGTGTGAAACAGCCCTGGGCACAGCAGAGCGAGGGGAGAAAGAGGAGAAGAAAGCTCTCCATACCTGGAGTGGGGAGATTTCCCTGCAGCCCATGGAGGGAGTGTGAAGGAGCAGATACTTCACTGCTCCCATGACAGGGACTTTGTGGTGGTTACTGGTAATTGATCTTGTATTTTCCTTGACTACAAGGCGACTTTGTGGTGTTTCCTTCTGTGCTATGGGGGAGAGGGAGTGTGGGAACAGCTGGGTGTCCATCTGTCACTGGCCAAGGGCAACCCACCAGGAAGGAGAACCCACAGATTTGCTTTTTCCATAGTGAAAGGAAGGTCAGGGGTGTAAGAGAATACCTGGACTGTGTGGCACAAAATCCTCTCTGCTGTGAGGTGACCCAGGCCTGTTGGCTGGGGTGGCATCCCCCAAAAGGGGACAGTGAAGCATGTCTCCCCATTCACCTGCCTTCTTCAGCTCCCCAAAACTCTTTCCTCACCTGGTCACCAAGAGACAGCATCCATGAATAGGAAACCCTCTGTGGGCCAAGGACAACCATCCCATTTGGATTTGTTCCATAAATCTCGTTGCAGTAGAATGGGCTGACTGGGGCAGGCTCAGTGACAGCCAGCAAATCCAATTTGTGTCATTCCTGCTAAAATGCTGTGCCAGTGTGGGTTGGCCTGTCAGCTGCTGCAGGTAAAGGATGGGAAAATGAATGTACATCCAGTGCAGGATGAAGCACAAAACTGCCCTCAAGTATTGCTCATATTATTTTGCCAGGCTAAGTGTTTGTATTCATTACTCCACATCCTCATCACTGCCCAAATTCTTTTGTCATCTGAAGTCAAATGCTTGCATTATGATCCTTACTAAGATTGCACTGAAAGCTGAAGTGAATGTGGACTGTTGTTTTATTGCCTTTTTTATATTTTAGAAATAAAATTAATGTTTTCGTTCGGAAACAGTGTTATTTCGGAACAGTCAGTGTTATTTCAGAAATAACCACACTGAGGGCTCAACAATAATATTTTTTTAAAAACAATCTTTCAGGTCAGAAGAAGTTATGATTCTAATTCTCCATCCCACTGTGAAATGAGGATAGAAGGTAATATATTTGTTTCACAAAATTTTATGAGATTTTTAAGGTTTCTACTGCATTCAAAATTTATTCATAAAAGTAGATATACAACACATTGTATTTCTTATGACAAAACAAAGTGCTAAAAATATCAGCACACGTTAAGCTGTAAAACTCAGAAATTAGTAAGGTTCAATGCAAAATTGACATATATTTCTGGGAAGAAGAGCATACAAAACTGTGGTCAAACTGCATATTAAAATCTAAATTGACAAGTAAGTGAGAGGTTTCTATACTACTACTACTACTAATAGTAATTATTATTATTATAAATGAGAGTAATAATAATAATAGCACTGTTGGAAAACTAGTCCAACCTCAGGCCTCTCCATGGCTGCAATGAGACACCTGTATGAATAAGGAATTTTACTGGGTTTGAGATACTCTTTGTCATCTTCCTTTCCAAAAGCTATAGGGCTCTAGAGATTATTAACATTTCCAGTTAATTAACCTAATTCATCATGCAATTTTAATGTCAAATGTTACACTATTCTTAACTCCCATTTCAAAGACTCATCCAGGAATGTATTAATTTTCTCCTTTAACTTGTGTATTTTATGGTTTTACTATTTCTAGGTATTCTTAAGATTATTTTTTCTTATGTCTAAAATATGAACTCCAAGAAATATCAAACATCAGAGATCAATTTACTGATTCCCATAGGAACAAAGACCTTTGTATATATTTATGCAATTGTCAATGCCTGAGGTTGAATTTAATGTTGATCTTTGTTGTCTTATATACAGGGTTCTACCCAACATCAACAAAATATTTTATTCAACTCTTTTTTTTTTCAATCAATAATGACAAAATCAGTCCATTTAAGGTAAATATCCTAATCTTACATAGATTCTTAACCAAACACAAAAAATCAACATAAATAGGATTAAATTTTCAATTTGAATTCTTCTATTTACATTGACGGCTTTGTTTGAAAATGCATCATGCCAATTTATTTAAATAGTTTCGAAAGTTGATTTGAGCTGCCCAAGACCAATTTTTTGGTGGGTTTTTTTTGTCATTAAGGGTATATTCATAGCCTGACTGCACCATGCACTGTTTAGCTGAATAATAATGAAAGAACTAAAGAACTAAAGAACTGTTTTGAAAACAAAACATGCATCTCCTGCTTC
Organism: Pycnonotus jocosus; assembly: GCA_013400435.1. Lineage (NCBI taxonomy): Eukaryota > Metazoa > Chordata > Aves > Passeriformes > Pycnonotidae > Pycnonotus > Pycnonotus jocosus. Next base: position 22,754 of record VWYP01032506.1, read on the forward strand.
ATCTGCTCTGCGTACAAGCGCCACAGAGAGAAATATCAAAGGTAACACGAGCTGGGTTTCAAAGTGATCACGCGAGCGGAAAGTTCACTTGTGTTCTGTAAACTTCCAGTGTGGCTCTGGGGCACCACTGGCAGCACCAAGATAAAAGCAGAGATGATTATCTGCTCCTCTCAAAGAACACTCTACCTGTGAGATGTCAGGAGGGTTCAGACCACGATCAGTATTTTGCAGATTGGATGTCTATCTATGGTAGATAAGACATTTTTTTGTTTAAATGGAGCTTTCTTCTTTTGTTTCTCATGTGGAATTTCATTGTAGCTCTTTTGGTATTTACACTTTTGATACAATTTGTAATGTGTCTGCATTCAGTTAATTTGTTTTTCTGAAAAAACTTCAGGAACTAGTTATTTATTCACTTCTCTTATCAAAAGCGCTCATGTTCCAAATATTAATTTCTTTTTCTGACATCTGTATTTTCCCTCCTTAAAATATATCAGTAAGCTACAAAACAAGGATCTCTGGGCAGACATTTCACTGAATAGATTGGACAGTAGTCGAACACATGAATCTTTTGTGATTAAGACCAATATCCACGTTCCTATGGTGATGTAGTGGTATCAAATGCTGCGCCAGCCCATGTCCAGTCCTATGAGAGCTTTCCAGGCTATAAACTTCAGCATGATAAAAGTGTTCTCAGACTCAAGGAGAATTTTCTCCCTCTCTGAAGACTTACCTCCTGGTTAGGCAGGCTTGTGATACTTGCCTGCTGGAAAATTTTCCCTTTTATCTACTTCTAATTGGCTGCTTCCCGTGGAATAGAAGCAGCAGGGAGCTCCCGCAGGGAGCCAAGGTGGGCAGTGCTGGCTGACTGGCTGCTGATGGATCCGACAGAGAGCCTACACCACCTTTTCCAGAATTTTTAATGCTGAGCTGAGGTGGTTCCTTTTGCAGGAAGATAAATCTGGAGGGAGAGAGGCAGAGTTTAATCATCCTTTTATCTGCGAAACTCATAATTGTTTACAGGAAGTTTTCTCCTGTCCCTGACAAACCCCTCGAGTTTGGCACTGTCACTTAAATTGTACTGAAAGCTGCACATAAAGCTGTTTACAGGGATTTTTTTTTTCAGTTCAAATCATTATGACCTAATGATCAAGCCATTACAGCAAAGTGCTAAAAGCAGAGACATACCAGCAGTAAATATAGCTTGCATCTATGCCAGATTTGGTTATCTCCTGCACTCTGTGTTATTGCTACAGTGAGCAATAATGTGAATCATCTGATTAGAGTCACTAACAAAATTCTCAACATCAAAACTGATGAAGTCAGTGAAAGCTCTGCCAGGATTTTACCTACTGTATTCAGCACAATGTATTTGCATTTTTATGCAATGCAGGATGCAATTGCTGCTTTTTAACCATATGCTTTTAAAAATCAAGCAGGCTCATTTTTAGCAAAATGCATTTGGATTTACAGATGTTCCAGACTGAGCCTCTGCTCTACTCAGGAAATGCTCTTCCTGTTATTATTGCATAAAGCAATATAAAAGTTTGAACAACAGTTGTATACTTTGAGCTGCAGTGACTGCATTCAGTGTTTATAGGTTAAAGCTCCATTAGGGAACCAAAGCACAGAAAAATTAGAAAGAGCTTTTTATTTTTATTTGTACTCGTGTTTTTATTTCTGTATTTTACAATTAAATTCCTTGTTCAACCACATCCACAATATTACAAAACATCAGGTATCTGTGGTTTTATTGTCAGTCACCCACTGTTTTCCTGCTTGTGGAAGTCTCTTGGCTCTGACACTGGTAAATACCACAGAATAAACTGTTTCTATATTTAAATCTATAAGCACTACATGGTTAGCAATAACTGTTACAAGTATTGATTTTATCTTTCTCAGTTCAGGATAGTAATTCCATTTTCTGATTGCAACTTTGCTCAAACATTAAATTAGAAGATGTAGAAAAGCAACCCATCGTTGAGAAGTAATTTGGTGTGGTTTGGGGCTTTTTTATTTTTTTTTCCCATTTGAAAACTTGCTTAGTGCTTATAAATCAGCAACCACACTGAAAAGCAGCACATACCTGTGGTGGGAACAAAACCAAGTGATTAAGAATAAACTACTCTAATGTCATCCCAGTAAATAAATTGAAATTGGAAAATATGTAGCAAAAGTTAGAAGCAAATATACAAAAGTCTAGTTTCAACTTATTGCACAGCCCATGTGACAGCATTAGTGAGTCCTAGGCTGCAATTTTCAGGAATACCTGTGTTTGGAAGTCCTGTTTCCTCAGTGCCCCACCTGTCTAAGCCTCAATCCCAGCAACTGCTTCACAGTTGGATATTAATGATAAAGGAAAATTTCTCTGTGCCCTGAGTGACCCGAGTGTCTTCATGCCCTCATACTTGAGCTGCAGTAAGGAGAGCCAACCCCACATTTATCAATGATCCTGTTCTTGGAGGAAACAGGAGCCTTTTAAGCCCAGCTCTGCTCTGAGATGTTACTGAATTTTGCTTTCAGATGCTGTTACACCCTTTGTAAATAACTTACAAGGCATTTGTTAGCCTTGTAATCCTAAACTGGAACCATAGAATTGAGCTGGACTGTCTTCTGGTAAAAAGCGGCAAATTCATGTATTCACAGCAGTGCTATTTGGTTTTAAGCATGGGTACAAGCCTACCCTGAGTCAATTTTGTTGATAGAATTAAAGGAATAGATTATTCATTTGTTTAACATCAGTGGAATTAGTAAAATTTGTGATTTTTTAGTTTATGCATTCTCTGTAGGTACAATTTGGTCAGTCCAAAAGTACTGACAGAACTTCCAAACTGATTTTTATGTGGTGCAATGTTCATTTCTTCATAACTGGATGAAACTGCAACTACACTAAGCACCTTCAGGAGCAAAATTGATATCTAAAAAAGTCTGTAGCAGAATTAGCAGCTCTTGAAAGTGAAGGAATAGAAAAACAAAATTCCTATCTTTGTCATGAACACAGTCTGTGACTATAAGCATCTAAAATTATTTACCGTAATTATATGTCAGAAGAAAATGGAACAAAAGATGTTCTAAAAGTGCAGCTCTTGGAACCAACAGACAGAAGAGCTGTGCAATACCTAACAAGACATAACCAAATATCTCCAGCTAATGGTGAAGTATTATAGATTTGGAAATATTTGTAGTAATCAGAAAGCGTTTTTCTAATCCTAACATGAAGATAATATTTCCAGTTTAAGTACCATAGACCACAATTATATGTGCCCTTAAATGACAATAAGCAATCTAAAAGCTTATTACCCTACAGCAGTGGTGTCTTTAATTTTAATAAAAATAGAACTGTGACATGCCTGACCTTATAAATAATATTGATGTAATAATTTTAAATATTATTTGAATGTCATAGTGATAATAGCAGCCTAACTGTACCCATAATTAATACAAACTGTGGAATTCTGCTATTCTACTCAGTGTCTGGAAGAACACCAGCAGAAAGAGTAAGTGAAATGTCCTCTTTGACCCTATCTCTACACCAGAGTATGACAAATTAAAGATATAAAGTGTTTAAACGACATATAGGGTACACACAGTCTTTCTCCAAAAATAACAGGAGAAAAATTAACTTTTCTGCATTGTGGATCCAGAACTATTCACTGTGGTATGTTAAGGAATTGACATGTGCTCCCATTGACTTTAGGAGTACGGGATCTGTATTTCAGCCAAGTAATTTATAACTCTTTTTATTAATAATGACAACAGACAGTATATCAGCTCCACTGCAGTAAGAATCACTGGTTGCTCACAGAAACTCAGTGCTTATAAAACCTCTGACAGAAATCCACTTATTCTGCTCACTACTGCCTTGTGCCTGCTCCTTTCTCTCCTTAACCATTCTCCTTTCTCTGCTTCACACATGATTTCTTCTTTCAGGGTCTTTTTTTATTTGAATACAAAAATCATATATATATAGAAAACCTCTAAAAGTTCCACTCCATCAAAATCCCTAAAGGCAAATCTCATATTCTGAGGGGTTCAGTAAGGTGAAAGAAAGAGATTTTCTCAGTTTGTATTCACTGTTCATTAATGAGGTCCTAGAACATCTCCATTTGTAATAACCGCTCATTCTGCCAACCAAAAAAAGCCACAAGCTGTCTGGAAGTGTTCATGGAACTCCACGCTGGCTTTTATATTCATTGTAAAATCCAGATTACAATGGAATGAAAATAGAAGCAAATATAACATTTATGAGAAATAAAAAGGTGAAGGGACTCTGTGTTATCAAACATAAAGGAACTACAGAGCTGTAGCCTGTCAGATACATGGCATTTTAAAGGCAGTGGGAGAGTGGCAGCAATGAAAGGTAATAAATTGGGAAAAGGTGTATTTCATTAGTGTTACATACACACTTGTTTGACAATGGAGTGGGCTGTGAGGCTGGATGGGAAAGGTTTCAGTGAATTCAGGGGTCTGCACTCAGGAATCCTGAAAAGATTTACTGTATCACACTCTTTGTCCCACCTTTAAGGACAGAGTCTGCTGTGCTGCCCTCAGAGGTCTGGTTTGAAGCACAGGTGTGCAGCCTCTTCTTTCTTTTTCTTGCTGTGGGTAGAATTATCTAATAATAAAAGCAGAGCAACATATATCGACTATAATAATGCAAAGGAGACATGCAGGTGATTCTAAACATTCTCAGCCTTACTGATCCAGTATCCTGGTCCGCATGGCATCAGGCAAGGTTGGCTTGGCTTTATAAATTCAAGCTCTGAGCTTCAAAAAGCCAGTTGTGTTATTTCTATACCCTGAGGCAATTTGGCCGTGTTTTATGGCTTAACACAGAATTGTTCCTCTGTACCTTCAATAATTCAGAGTTCTAAAGAGCCACTGTAGGTAGGGCCCAGCAGAGGATAAGTGAGGACACCATGGCTTTGTCTTTGATGCTAATGAGACACAAACATGTTTTTCCCCCAGTGATTCAACTAATACCTAACAGCATGTCATTGTCAGATCCTGAGGAAGAAATCAGGATTTTTCCCTTCTGTACAAAATCAGCACTGCCCTTGTTTAACTTACCTCATGTTTAAGCTACTCTTTCTCCTTAATATTTACTTGTGTACTTTGTATTTAAAGAACAGCTTTCTACAAACAGTCACAACAAAGATCACCAGAAACAACAAAGCTCAATCCAGTAGAGACAGCACCTTGTTTTACTCTAATCATTTTTAATATGAAAGTATTTTCAACATTGTTGATTTTCTCAAGCAATTTTTTGAGAATTACATACAAAAGCGCCAAAGGTTCTTTAAGTACTCAGGCTTAAAATTTGACTTTTCAATTAGCATGACAATAGTGTCAGTGTTAATAACCACTAACCAGAATTAAAGAGGACATCCTGAGGCTCTGGGAAAACAAAATGTCTTGATGCATAAGGGTTTCAAGCATGGTACATACACATCTAAAAAGATTTTTTAAAATAAACAAAAAAGGGGGGAAATGCCTGGAATATACAGGCTTTTCTAAGCACTTTTGTGTTATTGATGATCTACTTTTATTTTTCTTCTTTCTAAACCATCACCAAACTTCCTTTCATTACCTGTTGTGTCTCTTTCTCCACTGACTTGGTGGCCCAACTCCCTTTTTCATTCCTTCACCATCCCTTGGGTTTTTTCCCTTCTGAGATTTTCCAAACACAAGATACTCTCCAACCTTCTTTAAATACTTAATTAGACATTCAGTAGTAACTGACTTAATTACTGTCCTCTGCATGGGCTGCTTTCATTTCTCCAAATTTTTCTAAAATGTTATAAACACCTTTCTTCTTTTATTTAATTAACAAGGGCTCTGGTCTCAGCTTTTTATTTCTTTTGTTTATCTTGGGCTTTACACTCAATATGTTAATTCAGTTGCTCTTTGGAGTACCAGTATGCATAAAATACAACAGACTGAGAAAAAAAGAAGTTCTTATTTGTGTATTTGTTTAATATTTTTATCTTATCTCTCTAAAAAAACCCCAAGATAAGTGTTTTTATCAGATCTACCCTTGAAATAATTCTGAAATTATTCACCAATATCAACCACATTGAAAGCCTGAAGACATGTCAAAGACAAAAGGTCCTGGGAGCTCCACAGAAATCAGTGACTACAAGGAATAGGAGATATAAATTAATTTTTGCACAGAAAGAAGACAAGTGGATCTTATATTGAGCTATATTTACTGGCCAGCCACCACATCCATCCTCCATCCTGAGTATTTTCCAGTGAGAACAATGGGAAGATGGAAAAAACCAGAAATTCTATGGGCAGAAAGGACAAGATAAGACTTTTTTGCACAGGTCAGCTGTTTAGTTGTGTGCAGAGGGCGTTTATACAGGTAAATCTGGTTGTCCATCTGTCGAACAGGTTAAAAAAAATCATTCCAGAGTAAAATATTATCTGAGCAAAACAAATGAAATGAATTTTAAGAAGGAAACACACAAAAGACCGTGTGCAAAACCCTGACTTAAGCCAAACAATTCCCAGCTGATAGCTTCATTGATTTTAGGAGATGAAAGGCTTTTAATAAGGTGGAAAGAAAGAAAAAACCCATTTCACACAAAAGCTATAGGGAGAGAGTAATAAATAGGCATTTTTCCCACAGCCATGACTGAATTAACTTGAACTGGGTCCAGGTATCTGAACTCATAGAGTGATAAGCAAATTACTGAGAATTCCTCCAATTAATTCCCTTGTTGCTTTAGGGGCAAGGTTTGTTTTGCTGTTCTGGAACTATCACAGAATTAGGTACTTTTTAACCAACTCCATATAATTACAGTACTAGTGTTCTTCTTTGGGTGAGAATTCTTGTATGGATTTGCATATAGAACTCCTCTGCAAAACATCAGCTGTACAAAGATGCTTTTCTCTGGGGGCTACATGTCCTATTTTGACAAAAATGCCTTTGTGCAAACACTGAAGCTGGATTATAGGCACCTATCAGCAATTAATAGGGACTGGAGAGAGTCAAGGCACTTACTTCTGTCTCCAAAAGTGTAATCCCATTTCTCTCTATTCCAAAATTTAAAATGGAGCTCTGAGAACCTTTCGCAACCCCATTCCCACTGATCATCACAAACAGAGACCAGTGCACGTCCCAACCCCTTTGCAACAACTCTGCCTTTCAGTTTTCTTAGGAAATGACTTGAAATGCAACAGCACATTATGGAAAGGGAGATGTTAGAAGAAATTGCTGCTCTGTATTATTTCTAGAGTCAGCATGTGTCTTGTGAAACCCTCTGGAAGGCCAAGGTCTTGTCTGTGTCTAGAAGAACTGTTCTCTACTAAAAATAGCTGCTCTTTTTCTCCAAAATTTCCACCAAAACATCTCCTTCCTTAGATAATTCTGTATACAATTATTCAACTACTATCAGCAGCAGATATCATCCCTCATACCTCTACATTATCTGAAATTATTTGTGTTTATCCAATACAAAGTATGGCTGGGTTTACGCTGAGAAATACATTGAGAAATTGAGAAATACATCAGTTTTGTTACAAAGTTGGTTTTACAAGCACCATGTTTGCTAGGTACCAGATCCCTGAAACATTTCAGTTCACTTTGGAACACAGAAGAAAGGAAAAGAAAGTGTCAGCCTGGTGGGATCTTTGTTAAAGTCTAGCTGTCAAATCTGACCCGGTGACACTGCATAGCTAAAATGCTTTGCCTGAAAGCTGATATTTGTGCCAGTGTGGCAGGAGCACCCTCACCCCAACACACCCCACAGTCATGGAGTTATTAGTTTTGGCCATTGGTTTTGGTAGTGAATTAAAGTTTCCTGAGTTTGTTCTCTGCATGAAGTTGTTTTCCTATCCCTCTATGACACCCACTGGGAAGAAATGGAGATTCCAGCTGGAAGGAGGTGCTGAGAGGTCACACTTCAATATGAGAGGGCTGTGTGGAAATTCCTGGTGTGGAAGAGATGGTGGGTGAAAAACTGAAAGAAAGCATAGAAACCTGAAACAGCCTTAAGGAAGGAATGTGAGACTTGATGAGTGTAAGACACGTCAAATACAGGCTTTCAGGATGCTTTCTATGAGTGTACCTGGGATCTGAACCATTTGCATTCTACTCTAGTCCAGCCCCTGAGATCCCACACGTTCACAGTTGAGCCTTTTCTTTACTTACCATTTCCCAAGCTGGGTACCAAGGAATTTTGACAGGGATATGTTCAATTTTGTATAGCACAGACTTATGAGAGAAGAGACCCCCCCAAGACCTGGAGAGCACACCTGCTCGACAATTTCTTTTCATTTTCAGGCTTGTCACTTGACTTTTTTCCAATGCATTCAATATGTGTCATGTTGATTTTAGATCATTTGAGTGTCTTGAAATTTCATGTGGAACAGAGCCAACACACACCATACAGAATGTTTGCATTACAGCATTAAAGCTGTTGTCATCATCAATGTGAACTTTATCTAAAAACTCTAAAAGTTGAAAAGCTCTGGGAGCAGGGGGCAGTTTAAATCTCATGGCTTAGAGCTTGTAAATATTCAAATACTAAATAGAGTATGACATTTCAGAAGCTGAAAGAAAAAAAAAGTCAACTTTTCCTATGCTTAGTATGCCTTTTATTGCTACAACAGGAATTCAAATTAAATAATGTGGAATCCAAACCAGGAAAAAGAAATAGCACTGTATGAATAAGAAACCTTTAAACTTTTGTGCAGTATTCTTTCTTTCCATGGCATGGACATCATATCATGTATATGATCATGAGGTATTGAGTCCTGGAAGTACAAGACCAATTTATTTTATGATTTTGGATCTTCTGTCTTTCTATTTGGTAAATGAAGTTAGTAGTCATTAAAGAAGCTAATCAAAAGAGATCTTCAGATAAATTTAAAAAATATTAGCTAAATCTAACTGTTAGTGTTAGATGATTTATTAAAAACAACCATATTTGTGATCTACTTATTGGACTTAAATTGTACTTAATATTGACTTTCCATTCTATCGTAAAATATTTGGACATGATATAAACTTTAATTCCATGATCAATAGCTTCAGTTTAGTCGGAAATATCACTATGTCTTAGGGGAGTAGGAGTTTATTTAAACAAACATGAAGGTAAACACTGAAAGAGGAAATCTACTTTATCTCTCATAAATATTTTACTTTGTTTCATCAGCTGCGCTAAAGAGATTAATTGTTAGCACTGTTAATTCTCCTCACTCCTTACAGTACAGGAATTACGCTGTGATTAGCAATGGTCAGGCAAAAGCAGCTTATACCAGAAAGTTCCATC
>VWYP01032507.1:0-39389 GCA_013400435.1 Pycnonotus jocosus
AATCTTTAGTCTAAGGTGTGGTGAGTACATGATTTAGAGACTAAATGATTCTGGAGTAGGTGGGCTGTACTACATTTATTTCTGCTCACACAAGTCCAAGTGAGAGGAGAACCAAGCCCAGAGAGGCAGCTTTATTTTCCTTCTAATGAGCATAGCCATCCTTCTGGTGACAATAAATACAGGTAAATAAAATTGGGAACTGCTGCTATTTCATATTATCTCAAAGTCTGTAAAGATTTTTTTCTTTTGTTTAGTGGATTGTTTGTTGGCTACCTGAGCATTTTGAAGTCTGTTGCAATTTACATTTTTTTTGAAATTTTTTAATTGGTTAATGCTATGATTGTCAGAGGAGATTTCTCCTCCCTTCTTCCCTCCTTCAATAGCAATTTAGAGTTATATTTGGAAGGTACTCAGATAATCAAAGTTCAGCATTTCTGATGCTTTGGGAGCCCAAACCTATTTCAAATTAGAGTAATAAAGGTTTTTAAAGGCAAAAAACATAATAATCCTAACATATTTCATATCAGGAGAGAGTATATATCCAGTTATACTGATAAATTTCTTTCCATTTTTAAGCTTTCCATTGGTGTGTACAAACTCATCTTAAATACACCAAATCCTGGAGTGTAATTTAGACAACAGGAACATTCTAAATACTCAGGACTTTCACCTAAATTTTTATCTAATAAAGTTGTGTTTTGGTGAGGATTTTGTGAGTTACACAAAGACTCTTCTTGCTGTCCAAAAGTAGATTTGACAGAACATTTGAATTTGCTTTAGCCAAGGAACATTTGCTCCACTTTTCTTCACCAGGCTGTGCAGTAATTTTTTTCCTCATCCTGGCAGCACCAACACCTGGTGGGTGAGCCCTGCAATTTCTCCATCATTGGATTTGCTGGAGAATATGTGTGCAGAGATAGGAAAGTCACTTTAGGTGGTGGTGCAGAAGGTGGAGACTCAAATGGAACCGAGAAAGAACGGGGGAACTGTAGGAAGTGTACAGCAAAGTCATTAATTTCCTTATATTTGTTAAATGAGTGAGTTCCCACACATTAATTTTGGCCAGACTTGTGTTACATTTTTAAGTACCCTTGAGGACCTGTTGATACCAGGCTTAGATAACTTATAGAGCCACTCTGCCTTTTCTTTAATTAAATAAATCAGATTTTTTTTCCCCAGGATGCCATGTCTCAGCAAAATTTTAATGCCTTTAGGAAGAATAGGAATTCTAATGTAGCCTAAAAACCTCTGCCATGGTTATTCAATGTTTAAATTTAAACAGTGTTCCCATGGGACAGGAAAAAAACTACTGATAAGAAACAATGTAGTCTAATGGTAAAGATCTTATGATTGTGAGTTTTTAATGATCATTCCAATAATTCATGTGCTTTCATAACAAAGCAAGATATCTTGTACTTCTAAATGAAGGGTGGGTATTACTGCATAAACTACATACAATGCCTTTCAAGCTTTTTGTTTAGATGCTGTCTAAATACACAGCTCAAATCTCTCTATCACTGAGATGAGTGATAGAACTTCAAAGGAAGAGAGAACATACCCCCTTTATCTGATCCAGCAGAGGAACAATGGGACAATGGATACAAGAACACTTTTATTTTGTCAGATGTAAACCTAAGGACAATAAAAGAATGTATTTCATTGCTCTGTTTTCCCAGTGGGACACACCTAGGAAATATTGTATTTTTTTTAAAGTGAAGATGAAATTGCAGATTTTGTCTGCAGCCAGATCACATTCAGAAGATACAGCCGTATTTCTTTCCAGCTAGACAACTAAATTATAGTTCTGCTGAAAAAGCTAATATCATATAGCCTAAAATTCAGAGCTGCTGATAGCCTTGTCCCAATCTTAGAGTCACCAAAGTGGTTGACAAAATACAATTATTAGGAAACCTGGTTTTTGATGGAAACCACCTTTAGAAGTTCCTATGGATAGAAAATAAAAAATTTCTTTGATAGCAATTGCAATACATTCTTAATGAGGAAAACTGATTGAATATTTGAAATTTGTTTGTTTCCTAGAAAATGTAGAGAGGGTTTGAATGCCATTGGAAATCAAATATAATTAATTGTTCAACTTAAGGCAACCTATTATGTTGTGTATTACAGAAAAATAAGTCCCCCAAGTTTCTTGTAGGTAGTACAATTATTTTTTAATAATTCCTTGTTCAAAGTTGCCTTGGCTCATTTCCCTTAAAGATGTCTTTAATATACAGTGATCAGATACTCTCTTGATGCCTTTAAGCTTGCAAATGACAATTTGACTGTGACTTAAAAAAAAAAAAACCCAAAACCCCATTTTGAGCGTGTGAGACTCTGAGGAGGGAAAAGGCACATAGGAAGACATGCTTTGTAATTTACCCAGTAAAGCTACTGTTAGAGCAGGAAGGATTCTTGCTGAGACAATAAACTGCAAAAGGCCCTCAAATTACTAATGGGAATCTCGGAATTGGAGTTCTTACAGATTGCTTTGGTTGTCTCAGCATTTTATTTCATTATGGCACACTGAAGCTTACTAGGAAATTAGATAATATGTGGATTTTATTTATTATAGCCATTGTAATACAATTAAGTCTTTATGATTCAGTTTGAAAATATAACGTGGGGGGTTTTATAGGAAATTTCAGTTCAGCTTCCCATGTAAGTGTGTGGGAGGAATACGAGAATATTATTTCATTTTTTTATATGTACTCTCATTCAGTACCTTTCCCATCATATTGATTTTGCAGATTAAATTGTACATTTAACTTGGTAAAAATTACCCTGGTGCTTAAATGAGCCTCTGAATGTGAAGTTTTTTAAGCTCTCTTTTCTCTAAACATAACTTTGCTAAGAATCTTTACTAAGATTTTTCAGCTTTAATTTTCTCTTCACCAGTATCACATGCTTTGGTATAAGTCTTTATTCTCTAGCATAAATGGTGATAAATTCAGTCAAATACTTGTGTTTTTTTCTTTTAATAGTTGGTAAAGATATATTCTATTTAAAGGACACATATTTAGAGTATGTCTTTCAAATAAAAACATTTTTATGAAACTTAATTTTAGGCCAGTGCTTTAATGTCTGTCTAATACTGAGAGTTCCTACACCTATCAAAGACCAGAGAATAAGAATAATTATACTTTTAAAAGAATTTACTTCCCATCTCAGGCCTTCAAATTTACCCATTGTCTCTTCTCCACTGTAGGCCTGTGCCAAATAATGCAGTTACATAGATCAGTGTGTGTCATGTGTATCCAACCTAATATAGGGTGGAGCAAATGTGAAATTTGTTCTAGTGTGTCTCACTCTACTGCCAAATTTCAGCTGTTCTTCAGATTCTGTTCTTTTTATTGGAATCTACAGTGTTAGCAAGTGGCAGGCCAACCAGAACACACTGGGGATTTCTGGATTTATTTCTCTGAAAAACGTTTTTGTCTTCAGCACCTTTACTAGTGCTGAAAGATGTGAGATTGCACAAAGCTGCAGTTTCAGATCTTGGGATGCTTGCAGACTCTGAAGCCATGGGTTATGTTGTTGTCATTGGTAAACCAGACTACCTGAACATATATATCATTTGCAGATGTTGTCAAGACAATGTCAAGGCACAGTTCCATGTACTAAAAGAAAATAATACAATACTTTATTAAATTCAATTCAGCCAACCATTTTTAATGAATGGCACTATTTTTACACATTTTTAATGTACAAAATACTAATTATTTTTTAAAAAAAGGTTTCTGTGACTTGAAATAATTGGCTGTTCTGCAACTTAAATATGTTTTTCATTACTCCACCTTTTTTACGGCCTTCCACTTCTACTGTCTTTTTCATCTACTATTCATAACTCTTGTCTGAAGGAACTCTGCTTGCTTTAAAGACAATTGTAATTGTCTGGTATTACTTCTGACTTTTAAACAAAGCCAAGCAGTAGCCTTTCTCCTGCCAAAACACCATTGTATTTATTGTATGAGAAATTATATGTATTAACAAAACTTCAGGACTAATCTGGAGCTCTGTTCCACAGGATTATGGGGATGCATATGCACGTCAGAGTTAATCTCACTGGAAATAAAACAAGCAGAAATAAGTCTTCACATCTCTAAATTAGCCTTTTAGCTCAAAGTAAAAAAAAAATAAAAAAGATGATATTTCTAAGATAAAAAGATTGAGATTTGTAAGGGCTAAAGCAATCATGGCACTAGTTCTGCCTGAGAATTAAATTCTCAAAGCAGACTCTAGCCATAAAGATAACTTACCACAAAACACAAACATCTTGAAAAAGTGACAGAATGAAAGCCAAATGTCAGAAGTTAGAGAACAAATGTTTCATTTCTGATTCCTAATTTTCATTAGGTACACTGAACACTGCATTGGAAGTGAAGAGGAAGCTGATCTGAACTGTGGATGTTCTGGAGCTGGATACAGAACCCTGTCACTTGTGTCCATGTACAAAGCCCTCTGGTTTCAGCAACAAAAGTCAGTATTTCCTACATCAGCTTGAAATTTGAATGACTTGACTCCCTCCACTTCTTCCACAAGGTTCACAGAGCTGCTTTTAATAGAACAGAAACTGTCATGTTCTTGATGTTATTTAGTTTGTTCTAGCATTATAAAACAATATCAGCTCTTCATCCCAAACCAGATCCTAAACTTTTCCTCCCTGATGGTATTTCTGATTCTAAATAACGAATCACTGATTCAGAACGCAGAGACTTCCATGAAGGTGTTACAATTGTCATATAACTGTAGAGTACCACTTCTCAGGTATTTTGACAAATACATACAATGTATGCGACCAACACTTGGATGAGAAGCAGTGGAAAGCTTTGCTTTTGGGGCAGGTTCCTTCTTGATATGAAAAGGATCTGCAGCATTCACTGATGATCTCACAACTGACATATGTCCCATCCTACTGCTTACATTTTCTTGTTTTACTTCATCAGTTATGTCACTCTTTGACGCTCTTCCTATTGCATTCTCATCACTTTTCTTATCTCTCTCCACATTTGTTTCCTTGTGGCATTGCCTCATTCAGTACATTACATTCTCCTTGTTCCTTGAGAGCTTCTAGATTAATCTCTTTTTTTTTTTTTCCTTCTGTGTAAAGGTTTTGTTTAGCCTTTGATTTATTTTCCTCTTGTGCCAGTTCCTTTCCTGCAATTTCAGTTGTACAGTCCTCTTGCAGTGCTATTAACAATTCCTTGCCCTTATTGGCTTGCACACAATTAGGATTTTTCAGTCATTTTCTGGGATTTTGTAGTCCTCTGTTTCTAGCATTTCCTATTACACCTGGAATTTGTGTTAACCTCCACTGCAATTGATTCAGGACAAGCATGAGTTTAAAGTACACTAAGTTTTAAATACACCAAAGGAATCAATCTAATCAAAATTTATTTTTCAAGTTATTTCTCCAGCAAAGTTCTTCTGTATGCTGCTCCAGGATCTCTTTCTCCAGCAACACAGACCCATATATGATTTGCCCTTCTTAAGCTGCTTTTTATAATTTCTGTGCTTTATACAGAAAAAGAGGATAGTTTCCCACACCACTTGTACTTTTAGCATCATTTCTTGTCACAGGATAGTTTTTGAGATTGCCCAAAGTAGGTATAGATCTTGTGCCAAAAGCAAGGGAAGAAATAATTCCACCATGAAATTCTCTTGATCTCTAGAGGATTACTTTGAAATCTTGTTTCAGAAAATCTTTCTTTCCACTGTTCTAAGTTATACATTAGCATTGTAATTTTTCCAATCTTATTAGAAGTTCATTTGCCTTTTTACATCATTTCAGTATTAAAGGTATTTGTCACATTAAAGATTAGGAAAAAAAACATGTCCAAACCAATATGTGAAAATACAGAAACATTTGTCTTTACTTTTGCTATGGTGAAAATCCTACTATTTGAGCAAAATTTCCTGAAATTTATGAATTTATTCAAAGTAAATAAAACTTTCAGAGGATGCAGGTTTAGTCTGACTTGTGACCAAAATAAAGTGAACTTTTTTTCATTGAGAACTTCTTATTACAGTAGTTTACTCTCAGTGAAGTAAATATTTTACATTTTCTACAGTCTTAAAAAATAACATAGCATGATTAATACTAAGATAATGTATTTTTCCATTGAAATATCATTTATAGAGAAAATTACACCTTCCCCTTCATTAGGAAGGCTGAGAAAATTAATTAGAATTTATAATCTAGGTTTAAATTAAAATAAAATGTCAGTTTTCTTATGATGGATACAAACTTGCATATTAAACTGGAATTGCAGAGAGAAGTTAATTTTCAGAAGTGAGTGATGCTGCACATTCAACCAATCTGCACATATTGCCTGAAACTTCCTAAGCAGAACAGACCAAGTTTTGTGCATATCTTTTGTTTCTTTATTTTTTTTTAAATATTGTAGCATTTTTTTCCTCTTTATTTATTCTCAGCTAATTGTAGGGCAGGTGAAAAGGCAATGCAGAAGCTGGGGAGAGAGGTAAATCTTCTTTCTAGTTGTAGACACAGAATTTAATCTGTGGAAGGGACAGTTCCACCTTTTTATGCTCTGTTTCCTCACTCTGGAGATGTACTAGACCAGACCAGTCATGGCTAAAAATGACATTAAATTTGGAATCTCTACTTTAGTTCACCCAAGTTATCCTGAGGTACAGCCCTTTATTAGAAAATGTGCTGCTCTCAAATTCTTCATTGCATTAGGTAGAACAAATTCTTCTTGCCTCAGAGTTAGATTTTTCTTCTGTAATGTTTATTGCACTCTGTTTTTGTGGGTTTTGGTTTGTATTCTGAGTTTTGGAACAGGAGCTAATGATTTTATTGCCACAGAAAACAAATTTCAACCATTTTTATGCAGCCATTGGTTTTAGATTTATGGCTGATTTTAGCTTTTGTAATTTTTTTTCTTTCTCATTGAATTTTCAGAGTGTGGGACACACACTATACAGTAAGCTATAACTGCAAATCCCAGGGAAAGGCAGGGATAATAAGGGATAAACACAGTATCCTGTTAGGAAACAGTGCTTTGTAGACAAAACCCTCCTTCTTCTAGACTGCTATCGGATATTAAAAAAAAAAATTGTAGTGCTTATATTTAAAATCAATTTCTAGCAGGCCAGTTCACTTGTTCCAGCATTGGGCTGTATCTTGTCATTTTATGTGCTGATCTCATCTCAATTTCTATTCCATGTTTTATGCACAGCAGCGAAGTCACATTGGCAGTACTTAAATTGGCACTGGAGGGCAAAAGTCAAATCTTCCCTGACCAAGCTGTAGTTCCCAAAGACAGGAAGTTTGTGCCTTGTGAGGCAGGAACCTTGTTCAGTCACAGAGGTGCAGGTAAAAAAGCTGCTGGCTCAGTAAGACAGCAGAGCAAGCACTAAAATATATGCTAAAGTCAGCCCGACTGCAACCTGAGAATCCCAGCTGAGAAGGTGGAGTGACCCTGTTTTCTCCATGATTTTATCCAGGGAGGAATGCTGGGCTCCTCCCATGGGTGGAGCATCTCCCAATGGGATGATGTAATTGTATCAGTCATGCAGTGAGCCTCCATGGCCCATGAACAGCAGATACCCCCTGGAGGGAGGATGGGTCATGGAAGAGGTAAGCAACATTGCTCCACCTGGTTTTAACAGCTGCCCATTAACAGAAGGCACCCCCCCTTCTCCCCTGGAGTTGTGAGGAATGGGTTATACAAGAGATAAAGAAAACTCCTCCCCAACTGATTTCAACAGATGGCAAATAGAATACATGCTTTTGGTTACACATTGCAACCTAAGACACACTAATATTCATGAGATTTCCCATTGGGAGTGTTAGCCCATGAAGACACCAGTATGTTTTGTGTGCTCAGTCTGATATTTTTAAGGCTACTGACAGGATCCAGAATGGAAATGCATTACCAGAAGGAGAATTAGGATTCCCAAGTATCCTGAGGGGCCCTTGATTCTTTACAGGTTCTCAGCGTAGACAGGAAGGTCTTACTAGGGTTCACATGAAGCAGAAGTAGGCATGCTCTGAAGAAAACCAGATGATGGAAGACAATTCTGAGAATGTGTTCTTGGGTGAATACAACGTTGTGTTTGTTTGTAATGTGTGTAACCATGAAGGGATTAAAAAAGGGCCTGAATGAGAGCTATTGTTAGCATAAGCAAAACTCACTGCAGAATAGGAAAAAACAACAAAAGAACCAAAACAAACTAAAAAACAAAGGGTAAGCAGGTGCAGAGAAAGAAAAAGAAAAGTTTATTTAAACATTTTAAATCTTGAAAGTAAATCTGTTTCCTCATTGTGCTGCAGAACCAGAGCATAATTACACTGATTTACTGTCTTTCTCTTTGATGCTTTTGACTGCCAGGTTGCAGCAGAAAGTGAGTAATTTTGCTGATGAGAGGGTAATTTTCCTCTAAGTTTGAATTCTCTCCTTTTTCTTTACCTGCTTTTTAAATGGTTGTTTACTTCTTTCTTACTTAGGCAGCTTTAGGCACTGTATTGTGAGTTTTAGCCTTAAAAATGAATACTGCAATGAATTCCATTATCATTAGTAAAACAAGGAATCATTTAGAAAACCCAAACAAAATCCAAGGCACAGGAAAGTTAGACATATATAGTAAGAATGGGCTTCTGTCATGGTGAACTTATACTTGGAAGGGACCAAATAATAAGAGAAATGTTATTATCTCATTTAAGAATGTGGGATGAAGAACAGAGCAGTGATGTGACTTGACTAATGGTGTAGGTCTGAGCTGGGAACAGAATCCAGACTCCCTGACTCCCCAGGCAGAGCATTAAACAAATTGCCTTTCTCTCCTCCTTGAGAAATAAGTGAGGGCTACCTGTTTAACAGCCTGGATTTGATGAAATATATGCTGTATATTTGATTTAGTGGATTGTCTTTTATCACCATGATGGTGTTTTCTAAAAGAATCTCTAGTGAAACTCACAAATTGCAAATTATTTATAGGTTCAGTGTGTCACTACCACAGTGATACTTCTTTCTAATCAAAGTGACTGTACCATGTCAGAAGACACGGGTGTTTATCTTTCAGGGAATAAGCACCAGAAAATGCTGCACAGGATTTCTGTTCTTTCTAAGCAGCCCTTGTTAACATTTAACCCTGAAACACATGGTCTAAGTCTGAAGCAGCAAAAATAAATCTGTTGCCTCGAAAATGGTTTTGAAGGTATATGCAAAAGTCTATTTTTTTGGACTTAGTATTATCTAGTGTGTACTGCAGAAAACTCCTTTAAAAGCAACCATGGTGATCTAGCAGTACATGTCCTAAAAGAAATGTTCTTACAGTTTACCTCTATAAAATACATTCTTCATTTGCAAATTAGAATCCAGCCCTGCTGGAGGCTGAATTGGGTAGATTTTAGCCTGAGAGATACACAACTTGGTAAAAGCAAATTACTTAAAATGAAACTAATCAATGTTTAGAGCAAATTAGAACTCACAAAAGAAAAAAAATACGTTGTTTAACTCCATAGAAGGTGTCTAGAAGGGTGAGCAGTGCAATTTGTAGAAATGGGGGTTAAAGTGGAACTTTCTTAGTACAGTAACTGCGACAAGAGCTGGAGCTTGCACATTATGTATTCCCAGACATGTCCCTGAGCTATCTTTAATGAATGCTCTTCTCATTAATTTAAATGCTGCTAACATGCAGCTAGCAATAAAATAATTGAAGAAGTTCTTAATTTAGAAGCAGGCTCTCTGGCTCTTCCACATGAAGTAGCAGAGCTATAAATCCTTAAATTCAGGACAGAGATATGAGTTTGCAGAGATGCATTTAACAGCACTGGGAAAGGGGGGTAGGGGAAGAAAAGAGAAATGCCCACTGCTCTTTAAAGGATGAAAGTGACCATGGATTTGAAGAACTATAAATTTATTTTCCTAAGGTCCGCTGTCTTCCAGCAGAGACTTCATCTTCATGGTAATTAAAGCTTTAGGGGTAGGATCTCTTGTTTTGTCCTTGCACAGCACTAAGGGTAACAAAGTTCTGGAGCAATAAATTGGGAGACCACAGTAATTCACTAAGAAGAGCACTGGAGAAACTATGACATGAATGTAGGTAATAAATCATTTCAAAGACGTTATAGCAAAGGAGAAAAAGTCTTTCTTTCTTCTGCTGATGAATTCAGGAACTTTCTGTATTTGTTGCTAGGACACCTGCCATTCCAAACCTAGCTTTGTGCAGAGGGTTACCTCTCTTATTCATTTGGATAGTTTTCCCTGGATTCAATCTTGAGTTTGCTGTGACCTCTAATTTCCATTTTAGTAGATATGTGAGAGTGACTCAGCACTGTAAAGCAGCTCACGTTGAAATATTTTTCTGTACAACCTTTTAGATGTAGGAAACTTCAGAGGCTCCAATACAAAACCATAAAACCTCTCTGCTTCCTTACCAGAGTTTGCTACCAAGCATTATGAACTGAAAATTAGAACTTCTACCTCTATGGAAGCTGAATTTGGCTGGCTTTGCTTTTGTGACATTTTATGTCAGTCTTGTAGAGAAATGATTGAATTCTTCATTTTGAAATATTTTAGCAGAAGGAGGCCTTATAATAAGTAATGTGAACATGTAACATGTAAGGTTCATGAACAGAATGTAACATCTGATAATGGATTTCTACCTCTGTGCATCAAAATCAACAGCATAGTGACCTCTTTAAAAATGTTTAAAATTAGAACAACTCTGGATTTTCTTTGTTTTTAAAAGAAGAAAAAGCCCCATACTTCTGTAGTTTGTTTTTGTTATTAACCAGGAAAAAGAGTTCAATATAAATCACATGTGATGTAAAATAACTGAATTGCAGCAAATCTGGCTTCTAGCCTGGCTTTGTATGACCATATTTGTCTAATAGGAATAATTCAAAATTTAATATTGTACTAGAACTACATTCTTAATTGCGTAGTTCTTTGTGTCTAAGGAAAAAAAATCACAATTAATAAAAGAAAAAAAATTTAAAAGGCTTAATATTGTTACTTTAATATCCAAGTGTAACAAGCCTATGGATAGTGAGCTGATATTTTAACGTACTAAGATAATGTAAAGCAGCTCTCATCCCAGCCATCTGTACCTAAACCTTTGTTGGAATGTTCTCCTAAAGAATTTTTTCTTTAGGAGTCTGGTTCCTCAGCTGCTCTTAGCCAAGCAGTGCTGCCTGAACCTTCTGTGTGCATGTGCAGGTGGGTACATTTAAATATGGCTCTGAAGGTTTGCTTCCACCGTGAGGGTAAGGAATAGAAGAGAGATTTTTCTGTGCCCATTCATGTCACTGCCATGAAACAATCTA
The DNA here is from genome assembly GCA_013400435.1 of Pycnonotus jocosus. Lineage (NCBI taxonomy): Eukaryota > Metazoa > Chordata > Aves > Passeriformes > Pycnonotidae > Pycnonotus > Pycnonotus jocosus. The sequence continues at coordinate 11,294 of VWYP01032507.1, forward strand.
CTTCAAACATTCTTCTGGCCATCCCTCGTGGTGCTGGCTGGCACTGAGAGAGGAGAAATCATCCTGTAGCAGCACAAGTTCCACTCAGTGCTTAGTTGGAAACTTGGTTGTGGAATCAATGAACAGAGGAGATGTAGAACAAGGTTCTCAACCAGGTAACAGGAAGGAGAAGACAATCAGGTTGTTAAAGCTGAGTCCTTGATGTGCTGGCTGGTTTGTCCCCATGCCCTGAAGTGGGAAGATGTGGGGTTCCTCTTTGAAAAACAGAGGTAAAGACTATTTTGGAAACCACTCTCTGTGGTTTTAGCCGGGGTGCTGGCAGTTAGGAGCCCTCCTCCTGCATGCCCACTGTGTAGAAATTAGACCACAGTAGGAATCTATTTGGAGCAGTTGGATTTTTATGAAGTTGTTTAACAAAAAAAACTATTATCAAAATAGATATTTAGTTGTTCAATTACCCTGGTTCTCAGTGTATTTGGCTACACACNTGTTGGACAGTTTTGAATTTCCAAAATCATAAGTATCATCTGGTTCCTGGAAAAAATCTTGAAGCCTTGCAAACTTCAGCAAACAGGCCAAGTTTGTACAAAATAAAAATACTTTTTACAAAGATGAATGAGTCCCAAAGTTAAATTGCAATATTTGAAAAGTGCATATTTTTAATATAGCAATGCTGCTGTGAAAGCAAGTGGTGAAATTGGAGTTTAGAATTTTTTTAACAGTATTCCTGGCTTCCCTTTTTCTTTACAGCTGGCTTCCAATTGGTTTAGTATTTCACAACAAGCATACTTCTAAATGAATTCTGAAGGGAATTGTCAGATGATGGAAGATCAGTCTTGATCACATAAAATTACATTTTCCTCTTTAATTAGGATAGCAAATGAATATTCACCTTGACTTGTGTTCAGTTAAACCTATGGCTAGAGAAAAATTCAGCTAAAGCACTTGGTCTTTAAAAATCCATGAATCAGTTGCTAAAATTCCATCCATCAAACCCTACTACCTTTTGTCCAAAAATGGGCTGAGAGCTTTATATGGCACATAAACCCTATTTTTCCATGGGAACTTGGTGGGTTTCCCACAGTCAGTAAGAGCTCCTGAATGTTCAGTAGGTTCATCCACAAGGTTACAGCAGGGGACACAGTTTTCAAACAATGCTCAGAGTTAAGTGTGCATTCTTGGTCATTCTTTGACATATTTTGGGTCTCAGGACATGTGGAGCACTACACATATTTAGGATCAAATCCTTTGGAATCCTTATGTAAACATAGCAGAGTTAGTGTAAAGGCACTAACACTGGCCTTTCCCATGTCGGTTGGTGAGATCCACTGATCAATGCCTTTGATCCAAACCTCTTAAAGACACCTCCCTGAACATTCCAAAGCAACCTATTTTTGCACTGACATTCTACACCAAAGAAGGTATTTTGGTGTGTTTCGTATCCTGGTGTTTATACACACACTGTGATAATTTCTTCCACAAACAATATTTCCACCAACTGGGAAAGAAATGAGTAATTTATGCTCTTATACATCCTCATTTGGAGTGTTCCATTATGAAATCAAATCACTGAGTATCTTTCCTCACTCTCCAGCTGGAGCATCATCTCCCCAGCACTCAGTGCTGTTGCTTTTTGCTGCTCTGCCACAGGTTGCCCTGCCTGCCTTGCCCACCCTGGCTCCAGGAGGGGACAATGCTGCTGGTGACAACATTTCCTGTGCCCATCAGGCAGACAGGATCCTCCTCCTTTCCTTCTACCCTCTCCAATTACCCTGCTTCTCAGTGTATTTGGCTACACACCTACAGGCTTTTCCCCAAGGGCAAGATATCACCTAATTACTGTTAGCTGGACTAGGGTAACAAAAACAGTTAGTTTTCAAATTTAGTATTTTTCCATTTGTTTGGGGGTTTGGGGTGTTTGTTTAGTTTTAGTTTGTTTTTTATTTTCTTTATTTTTTCTTTTTTAGAGAGTCTGGTGTTTGGGGAAAATTTGTTTTCTGTTAGAAGTGTAAACCCCTTCAGTGTAGCAGCAGTCCCTCTCCAGATTGCTCCAGCAGTTAGTCCTGTTCCTTTATGGCATTTTGAACATTGCAGAATAAAAATAAATCATTATATTAAATAATCTCCTTATTTAAGCACCGATTATCACTCCTAAAGGTGGAGTTTTGTGTGAGAGTTCAGTCTGGGTGAAAAAAAGATGGAACAATGAAAAGCACATCATCTCTTTCTGCAGCCAAATATTTGTAAACTGAAGTTGCTGAGAGCATAAGTGGTAACAGTCATCTTGCAAACAGATGGGACAGTCCTGTGTTTGTGAACTTTTGCCCCAGGAAGAAAGAGGGTAAAGGAAAGAGGAGAAAGTACAAGAAATGCTTAGTAATTATTACTTATTGCACAGTATTACCTTGCAATTACTGTTTTGCTCAGGCATATGTGTATAATATTCATCAAAAAAATCTCAGAGTAATTCAGATACATGTAGGTATAACTTTGAAATTGCCACTGGATGTTTGTATCATTTTTTGGGTTGGTTCCTTTTTCTTAGTCACAGTACACAGTGTGACAGAGTGGCCACTAGACTATTAATGATGTCATACATCAAATTGCATTCTATAAACAGAAATTTACACCCTGTACTTTCAACTAAACAGAAAAATCATTTAAAATATGCCATAAAGGATCTGCACTTTCTTTATGTTAAAATCTTCTTTGAAGTCTTAAGAAATTAAATTCATAGGGTTTGTGAAGGTGTCTTAGATTGGTCTGAAATTTAGGTGAGAAGGTAATGTATTTAAGGGTAATCACTTTTCTGTGCAGTGATGTTAAGTACTCATCTACTTTAAAGTATGAACTTGGTTGCAGAATATTTTAACTTTTGATGGTTTAGAATTCCCTGTGCACCTTGGCTGCCATTAATGCAGGATGTCAGTCTTCACAGATAGATTTTTTTATATCCTGCTTCATAACTGGCAATATCCCACCATTTCATACACAGTGAAATCACTAACACTTCCACATGTGGTTAGGAAGAAAATACTTTCTACAGAGGTTTGTACATGAAATCTATCAGTGGGTTTGTTCATTCCCTTATGTTCTCTGAAATATGTTTTATTGCTTTGCAGCACCCTAACAAGGCCATCCTCTCTCTCAAACTCCATTGACACCATTCCCAACCATTACAAACTGCCCACAGGCTTTCACCATAACCCCTGAGCCACAGCCAGTGCAAGCCAGCTGGGAACAATCTGAAATTAGTGCTAAAGGCAGAGATATTGCTGCATTCAAAACCTCCTGCTTCCAGTACAAAGCTGCTCAGGTCCAGGATGCAGTCCATGAAGAAGATGGAAACAGCCTTTCCATCTTACAAATAATCACCAAAAAGTAAGTGGTTTTTAAGATAAGGCTTAACTAACTCAACTTTGGATGCTGCTGCCTCTTTCATACTTCAGTTTTCAGTATCAAACTCAGTGCCTGTGTTTGTTTCCATGCACTGTTTGATATCAGGTCCACTATATCAAGTAGCACAAATATTTTAAGTTTTAAAAGAGTTTTATGCTTAATGTTTTTTTGTTAGTGAAACTAGCTCCTTCATGGAGTATCAGTTTTTTAATTCAGGAAAACTCTTGTTTAGCAGGGAATAATTTGTATAAAAACTGTTGAGTCATAATCATTTAAGGGCTTTGCTGACCAGTGACCCCCAGTTGTTTTCACTGCAGCTGGTCACTGTGCCTGATGCCATGGAGAGGCTCCTCTTGTGTTTGTATTTTCATTAACAAAGCCCTACATTTACACTGTGAAGGTTTCCAACATTGCAGGTTGCAATGAGAATGAACTATGCTGAGCACAAACACTCTGCTGTCCCAAACACACACTTGCTGCTGTTGCAGAGCATTCTGCTCATGTGGATACCCTCTACAAGGGCTTCATGACAAAGTCTGGTCACTTGTTCAACAAAGGTAAGTTTAAAGAAGTTTAATTTGTGTAACCAGGGCCAGACTTTGTGCCAGAGTGACTCAGGTAAGCACAGAAAGGCCATTGTGTCTGTTTTCAGCAGGAGAGGGCTGAGAGGGTGGGAGGTTTGGTAAAGAACATTTGTACATCTTATTATTTCCACTCTAGAATTCATAAATTCCGGTAGCACAGAAGTTGTTAATTTAAGGGTGCTCCCAATAAAGGATTGATAACTTTTAAGCATTAAATATCATTCCTAATTGTGCAGCTAAGAACTCTAACAGGAAGAAACAAAACAATTTCTAGTCAGCAGAACTTTTGAGAAAGTTTTCAAGCTTATTGCTCTAAATTAAATGAGCATTTTTAACATGCAACCAAATGTTCTGAATTAAGGTCATAGCATTGAAAAAGTAGTTGCTAGAAAAGTGGAAAAAAGAAAGCTACTTTCTCTGGCTTGGTTTCTTACAGAAGACAAAGCATTGATCACAAAGGGTCATTGACATGATGGCAGAGCATGAAAGAACTGCACTGAGGATTGGAGCTCCTTTCAATAACACAGCTGGAATGACTTTAGTAGAACTTTCAAAAAAGCTTTTTGAGATATTTGGAATTTGCATGTTCTCTTTATTTAAGGTATATTAAAAAGTTCTGCAAATATATTCAGTACTACTTAGCCTTGTAGTCTATAGATAGCCTTACACAGAACTCTTTTAATCTCCATGGGAATAATCTTATGCTTATTTCATTGTGAGTTTCAGATGAAAGTTTGTGTTTCTTGGGGTTTTCTTATATGTACATGTGGTTTAAAACACGTTTTATGAAAATACAGTGTAAGAGCTGCTCATGTGAGCACTTGATTTTGGGAAAGTAAATAAAAACAAAGGTTGAGGTTGAAGATAGTGTTAAGATCTTTCACAGTGGTTTCTTGTAAATGGCTTTACCTTTTCGAATGTAGAAAAATGAAAGCTACAAGAAATTCCTAATGGTTTTATTGGGCTGGCAAATGTTGTTTAGAAGTAAATAACATCCCTTGTCTTAGTATAAGCTGCACCAGTTGTGACCAGCCATGACTGGGTTGTTCAAGCTCTCTCATTTGTTTTAGCGAATTAGTCTGGCTGCTTATCAGGAAGTGACTTCAGTAAGGAAGCACAATAATTGAATTATCAAGCACTCCTTTTCTAAGCCTTCCAAGAGAATGCATATGAACTCAATGCAAGAAAAACATTTATTTGCAGCTTCTTGTCTTTGATAACTCATTATGTTACACGCAGCGTGATTCAGCCCAGACTGCTTATCTGTCATGGAGGGTGGGAGGAGAAGAATGAAAAATTCTAGCACCACCTAAAATATATCATTGCCTTGTAGGCAGTGATACATCTCCAGTTATCTGTTTGGAGGAAATTTCTTCAGCCTCTGGGCCTTATACCTTTTCTTCCTGATCACCTTGAGACAAGCTCTTAGAAAAACTCCAGCTTGGGAACCCTATTGCCCCCAGGGCAGCTCCTGTTCCTTGTGAAAACCTGAATTTGGATTGCTGAAATTGTAATGTGTCCTATGAATATTATTGTTAATATATTTTAAGAAACTGAAATAATGATAAGGATTGGGGAGTGTTCAAGCATTTCACAGTCACTGATCTAAGTTCACACCCTCTTGCTCTCAGTGAGAAGGAAAAAATTAATGTAAGACTAAATTCACAACATTGTATGACAGGCAACAGAATTATCACTCCTAAAAGAAAATCTAGCTTTGGAGAAAACTTCAGATGTCTGGGAGTAATTTTTTGATGATTTTTACTGTCTTTATTTCACACCTATAAATTCACAAAAAATAACTATCTCTACTTTAGGCTGGAAAAGGCCAGTGTCAAATTCAGCTGTATTTTTATTATAAAGACAAGACATCTTCACTCCACTTTGAGAGTTATGCATGGCTTCAACACGCAACTACCTGATGGAAGCTCATCGTATGTATTGTGGAAGTTGGAAAGAACTTCTTATTGTTTTAGTATCATCTTATACTAGAGGGGTTTTTTTTAATATTGTCTTATACTAGTGGTTTTTGTGGCTCTCCAATAACCTCTCCAATGTGCTTTTCATGTGTGCTCAGCAATGGGCCAGCAAGACCTGTGAAGTAGATCTTCAGAAGCCAAGAAGCCATGCTGCAGGGAACATGAAGAAAGCTGTAAGCTGAGCCCAGAATTCCTGTGTCCACAGCTGGACATTTATCATTCAGGGGAGAAATACAGGGAAAGGGGAATGGGCACTCAGCTGTGGGAGAGAACAAATTCATCCAAAGGGCTGTGTTGTACAAACAGACTCAAAATAATTAAGTAAAAAAGAAAGGGAATATTTTTGCTTCTTTAAAAATACAGTTTGAAAGATGCTATGTCAGATATTGTTCCAACAGCTGGTGTTTTTCTGTACCAATTTAAAGAAACTGGCAGAATACCAACCTGTGGCCTTTTGGGCTCTCTCTTGCAGCAGGCTATGATTTGCCAGCTTCTCACCACTTCAGATACGTTTGCACTGCATTCAGCACCATGAGAGCACAGGGATTTATTTAGGAACCTACAAGAGGAAACAGATCATGGCAGAGGCTCAGGGCAGCATTGGGAAGAGCCAGGAATGTCAGCCTAGCTAAAGGATAATGGAATTGGTGCTAGTGACTGTGAGGATCTTGTGGAAGAGGTGAGCATACAGATTTCTGAGCGGCTCCAGCCAGTGTCCCGCTGCCTCAGCTGCCGGCGTGGATCCGTTCCCTTGGAAGGGAGCTCTGGTGGACAAGTTCTGCCTGAAGGAGCTGCGTGAATCAGCAATCTGCCACTGCTGCTCTGCCAGGGATCAGAGCTGGGCTCCTGGGGAGCAGCCTGAGTGGTTTTGTTACTGGGACAACAGGGGTAAACTTCAGCTGTGTGGAGACCTGTCCAAGGAGAATGCTGGCACAGCCCAGCTGGGAGCAGAGCTGGGCTCGTGCAGCCTGTGCATCACAGACACCAACAAATCTCAGTGCTCTTCTGAGCAGAAGGGGAAAAATATTTGCAATCTAATTGGGTTGGGCTGGGGAGAAGAAAGTCTGGAGTCATGGACAGGCCACATTGTTTGAAACTGTCTGAAAAGAAAAAAAAAAAAAAGAAAGTTTTACAATTATTATCTTGGCAAATTCTTCTCATTTCCAAGAGTAGACAGATGAGTGTTTTAGATATAAAGCATGACTCACAAATTGAATATAAACCTGGAGTGTTTTAAGGATTTGAATGTACTGCCTAAAAGGACAAAGCCCAAAGCATCTCTTTGCTTTGAGTGACATCAGAAAACATGAAAAAAACCTACAGCTTTCTTATTTTGCCTGAAATATGAATGCCGTATTCATGAATTTTTTAAAAATCTAGGATTATTGTTGAAGGTAAGAAGATACAAAATAACATTAAAGACATGAAGGCAGTGTGCTGTTATCTCTTGAAGGGTATTTCAACTGAGAGAGGGCAAGTTTAGATTAGATATTAGAGAGAAATCCTGCATTGATGTAAATATTTTGATTTTCTGTTCCGTACTTTATCATAGCCCTTTCAAAAGAATGATCTTTTTCCTTACAAAACATTTTTTTAATTAATAACTTCGACTTGTTCTAAACATAAACAATTATTTTCTTCACTATTTCCTTAATATTTGGAAACTATAATTCAGTAAATAACTTTAAAAAAAGGTAGTTGTTTGATTTTCTTAGAGGGGAGTTTAGTTACTGTATTTCATGGTGGAAATGGAGCTTAGTCTGTAATATTGGTTTTATTGCCAGCGTCTGTGCTTTTGTGCATGTGTAAAATACACATTCACCCACTCACAGATCTTGAGTGACACAGTTCTTGAAGGCTTATAAGCTTTCTGTAGCACTTTAAAAAAAAAAAAATTATTATTCCTTCAAGCAACCCAGATATCTTCACTTTCTTTGCCTAGAAAAATGATATTTGTGACTCTTTGCTGAATGGTGGGCCATTCCAGATATGGAGACACGTGGCAAGTGGATAAGAAGAGTAATTTTTACCACAAAATTATCAAACAAGGACCTAATACTAGAATATGCTGATTTACAAGTTCAAAATATGCCCTGAACTGCTGGAGAGCTTTATTTCCCCATTTGCTACTGATGGGACAACAGTGCTTGGACATCTCCCAGAGTAGATATTCCAGAAAAAAATACTTCATGGTTTAAAAGTGTTTCCTTCCAACATAAATAAAGCAATTTAAGTAAAAATCTCCAGAAACCCATCTTTATTCTGGAGGAATGGTGTTGACAATGGGAATTCTGGAATAGCTGCTGTGCTAAACTGCCAGTGTATGAAGGGAGCATTTGCTGATGGGTACTGCAACAGATTTTGGAAAAAACCAAGACCATTAAAAATTATATTAGCTGTTGAAAAGGACATCTTGGCTCTTAGAACAGAGCCAAGATAGACTCAAAGGAGGCGAGGTAGCTAAGTGCTAAATAAATGAAATATTTACACAATAAAAGATCAGAGTATGTTTGGCCCTGTTCAAATTCCCAGGAGAGGTGAAGGCCTCAAGGAGCTTTTCTCTTGCAGATGTTCCTATGTGGCTCACAGGAAAGAAGAGAAGAATCCAGTGTCAGCTACAAAAAGATCCCTGAAGAAGTTTACTCCCAGGATGTCTGGGTGCTGAGAGACCTTTGCTGAACTGACAGGTAAGGATGGCTCTTGTCATGTCTGGTCATGTCAGAGGGTTCAGGTGCTGCCCAGGGCTCTCTGGCAGGGCAGATGCTCCTCTGCAAGGCTGGGCAGCTCAGCTCCTGGGCAGTGCAGCCTTCAGAGGCACTCAAGACTCATCTGCAGATGAATTCACTTTGAGCCTCAAAGCAGAGTGCAGTGATTTTAATGACACAGACTTTGGAGAGGCTCAAATATTGCCATTTCCTATCACATGACCATGCTGAGTATTTACAGATGAGGAAGGGAGCAGGCAAAAATATAGTGACAAGTTCAAAGCAAATGGGGAAAAGCAGAATTATTTTTGCTGAATTTTCTGTCATCACTAAAATGAGAACATGTTGCTCTCACCATGAGTTTGTTAGTGAGAGGATCTCCTGTTCTCAATTTTTAAACAGTTATTTACACTTCACATGAGGAAAAGTCTGTTGGGCCTTTCTCTGCATTCATAAGAACAGACTAGATCATATTTCATGTATCTTTAGTGTGTCCCTTGAGCTGCATTGTTTGAAAAATGGAGTATGAAAATGGTGACACAGAAATACCTGCCAGCATCCTCCTTGAAATTTAAACATCTCCCTTATGCAAGGACGTGTAATTTTGGACCTATAATTATCAAGTCAGTGCATTATCTGCACTGGTCAAAATCACACTGGGTCTGAAAAGGAGACTCACTGCAGTACCCTGATGATGCTGGCAATGAGGCAGAAGTGATAAAACCCTTCTAATCTTAGCAACAAGGGAGCCCATTTTTGCCAGGTACCCTCTGTCCTTTCCTATTGTGCCCTGATGTCAGATGTAGTGATTTCAGTACATCACATCTTTCTGTTCATTATGGGCCTGAAACATAACACAAAATACCAGGAAAAGGTAACAATTTCACTGTCAGTTTTCTGAGGGCACCATTAACTCGATTTTTTTCATTGTGTATTTTAATGTACTTCAGAGCATATTTTCTCCCTTTCTGGTATCTCACATTCTCCAGTAGATGCCAATTACTTGTGACTTGAAGAAAATTTTCATTCTCTAAGTGTGCCTTGCTAAACACACAGCATGTCCATCAGAAAGCACAGCTATCCTTGATTGCCCTTGATTAGAGGACACACCCCTACCAAGAGCTTTAAAACCTTAATTTTTCCTGCCTGTAGGTGATAATGCACTTTCAGAGGCTGCTTCAAGTAAGTGCTGTAAAAGAAATGTATAGGACTTCAACAAAGATAGCACAGAGCCCATAAAGGAGAGCTAGAATGAACAGAGTCAGCTGGTCAAATGCAAAATGATTTGGAATCTGTGGTTGTTGAGAATTTAGTGAATGGAACAGGCCAAAAATTGTCCATGGGCAGACTGCATGGATGCTGCTGCATTGTGAATATGATAACAAAGCCAGTTCAAGGAGGAGGTGGAAGCAAGCAAGGAAACTTTTCTGCTTAAGTTTTATTCATCTAATGGTGCATGCCCACCTGCATTTAACCCAATCTCACACCAGTCCTCTGCAGTTTAGTTAGTTACAGCTCAGAAGGAACCACTATTAGGTTATCATTCTGTAGATTGTTGCTTTCAAATGCAACCAAGGAAGACATTATTAAGAAAGAAAGAAAGGATTTTCAACCTTTAAAAAGGTCACGCTGACTCTTTAATAATGTTAGGTTGGTCTGGATGTCTTATCCAAACTGCTTCCCTTAAGTCTATGGGAACTTTCCTATCTTGCCTAGACCAGGGAGACAGTATTTAATTCTACAGTAAACACCTTTGACAGTAAATATTGCTTTAACAGAAGTAAGAATGATTTCTTTGTCTTGGCACTTATTGTTGGGAGCTAGGCTGGCTGGCTGAGGAATTCATTGTGTAGATCACTGTAGATAAGGCCAGATGATATTGTGTTGTGCATAAAAGAAGGGAAATCAAGGAAAGAAAAGGGAAAAGAGATGAGGGGAGTTGCCACCCCTTCCTTTCTGCTTAGTGTATGGGCTGTGCCCACTGATGCTAATGCAGGAAGCCTCAGGCCTGCTCTTAATTTCTCCTCTCATCAGGAGCATGTCTGTGTCTGGAAAACCAGTGGGGAATGTCTGCAAATAGATGGATGTGCAATTTTTCTTTATTCTAAAGTACAATTCTTTTGCAAGGACAGTAGAGAGACTGCTTTTGGAATTCTTAAATCAGAGACAGTCCCTATCTCTACAAGCATCTTTTTTATTCACTTTCTCTTCAGTTTGCTTTTTATTTTTTTTTCCTTCAGTTTGTTTGGTTTTTGGTTTTGTGCCACTGCTCCATAAGCTTTGCATGCTAATGCTGTCTCTGGTCATAATCACAGACTGTTCTGAGCTGGAAGGGACCCACAAGGACCATTGGGTCCAATTCCAAAGGGAATGGTCTGTCCAGGGATTAAAGCATGGCCTTGGTGTTATTTGCTTGCAGAGTGCTCCTACTGTCTGTGTACATTTAGTAATTCTGTGCTTTATTTATTTTATGTTTCTGCTGGATTGGGAACGGGATGAATTCTTAGATTTGTCTGGCTCTGAATTTGCAGCCACCACTGCATGCAGGAGCTGATGGGGATTCCTGCTCCCATCAGTTGTTCCAACAGCACTAAAAGGTGTAAACAAGGAGTGATTGAGGAGAAAGTCAGAGATTGCACAGCTCAGCAAGGAGAGTCCAGGCAGAAACCAGCTCTGGGCATTCTTCCTTGTAGGAAGGAGCAGTACCAGTTATTCCCCAGTGCCAGAACAACTCTGCCTAGGAAATAAGTGGGGTAAAGCCTCTCTGAGGCTGCACTTCCTTCACCCCTGTGTCGTGAAAGTCAGGGAGTGCTGGGGAGTGCCCTCCTCCTGCTCCTGGCACAGCTGGGGAAAGATGCCAGGCTGGAGCAGCATCACCTCCAGGTTCTAAGGCCTTTGGAGATAGCTGGAGGGAAGGAAAGCACCTTGCAGAACATAGATAACTGCTGAGGCCTGGCCTTTGGTGAATAGTAAGAAATGGGAGGAAGATTTCATTGGAAGTAATAAAAAATCATGCCAGTGCTGGAGAAATACTGAGATCTGAGCTGGTGGGACAGACAGGAAGGTGTAAAACTCAAAATATTTTGCTGAAACTTAAATAAAAAGTATATTTTACCACTTCAAGTCCTTGTATTTCTAAAAAACCCCTCACTTTACATGGCTTAAAAGATAAAAATCTTTTTCCATTATATAATGAAAACGTAGTTATAAGTAGGGCTGTTGTTGTCAGCAACAAAAATACATTTAGAGAGTTTTGCTACTAGCATGTTTCTATTTTTGCTTTCAGTATTTTCATTATTTCTGTGAAAGCTTCCTGATTGAACCTTCTTTTCCAAGTATTTTTTACACATGAATTATATACCATTTTAATTAGCTTTTTAATTACAGCTAGAGAAGGCTATTTAGAGCACTCCTGACTGTTAGAAATGAGTCCACGTGGTGAAAAATAAGAGGTAATTAGCTTTAACTGAAAAATAGCTACTGTCATTTTCCACTAACAAAAGGAAAAGGAAACAATTTCTACACCTCAGAGCAAATACAGACTTGGACTGGAAAGGACTGTGGTTCAGAGTCCATATCTTGAATTTTAACTAGTTTTACCACAGGTATTTGCTACCAAGATTTTGAAGGCATTGCTATTCTAACTTTCTGAATTCTTGTAGCAAGTCTATTGCATCATCTGGATAAAGAGTATCCCAGTTATGGTAAATGGAGATGCTTTTTGTAAGAGAGATGGGAGAATGAAAAACAAGGCAGTGTCACTGCACTGTGCCATAACCCATGGAATAGTAATGAACTTTAGGAATCTCCAAGGCATCTCAGACTGAGAGCTCTTGCTGTGACTTTGGTTCCTGTTGCAGATTCTGAAGCCTCTCTGGTGGCTGAATGCCTGCAGGCTCTGGAAGCAAACCCTGGAGGAAGGAAAGCCCTACTGTCATCATCTGCCCAAACCATGACAGAAGGAGCCAGTGCTTGAGGATGACTCCTGGAATCCATTTGGCACCACAGGATGGGAGTTCCTTGTGAGTAACAGGAGCAAGTCAGGTATGGACACTGCTCTGTGGAATTCATGGCTGCAGATCCTGCAGGAACCTCAGCCAAAGGCACTCCAGAGCTCTCTGCTAAATGCACGTATTTGGCTCCTATTCAAGGTTAGCAAAGGAAAATGTGATTCAGTATTTGTGTTCCTAGATCTTCTCTGATGCTTCAGCTTTACATCCAGGGCAGCATAAGGGACAAAGTCATTTTAATTTCTCTAAGTCTACAAATATGTGGTTTGAAAGATAGCAATACTCTGATTTGAAATGGTTTTATGACACATTAAAAATATAAATAGGGACAGAAATGTTTATTCTGCTTTTTGTCCCCTTTGCTCTAATTCCCTCATAGCCAACATTTTTTATCATCATGTTTATTGTGCTCTCTGATAGCTATTTCTGTTTAGTGCTACCTACTTTTTGTAGCATCTAAATATTGTTGTTCCCCACTAATTCAGTATTTTGTTTTCTTAACTGTTTCTATGCCAAGCTACTGGAGATACAGTGCACTGTCACAATAGGGAACAGCTGCCTGGGGACTTCACTGTGTCAGACACCACCACATTACAGTGATCCCTGTCCAATGCATGGAGAACCTTTGGAAGGAGTTTCTCTGCTACATTTGGCAAACGTTTGTCACCTCTCACTTGCAAATACCAAGGTAAGGAACTAAGCAAATACATGAATAATTGTGTTCAAGCCTGTGTTCTCCATTGATAATTTGTGGATGGCTTATGGTTATGTATTTGCTGTGCAACTTTGGGATTCCTTGCTGGACTCTGCCTCAAACGAGTTCTCTGCATGGATGGGTTTGCTCCTGGCTCCTTCACAGGGAAGAACTCAGTTTAGATTGCCTGCATCCACCAATAAAACTTGGATTCACCAGACAGCACCAGGCAACCCAGCACCTCTGGGCACTTTTTCCTCTGTGGCAATTTTTCATTTTGATACTGATTGTGAAATCTGAATTTCCAGGGAAGCTAGTTAATCCTAAATCAGGAATTAACAATAGTATGTAAGCACTCTACAGAAAACAGGCTTTGATTTTTTTGTGCTTGTATTTTGTTAAACTCACATAAAACAATGGATTAAGCTTCAAAGGAATTAGCAATAATCATATGATATTTTCCCTTTGTCAGACTGAGGAGGTTAGGATGCTGTTTCATTTTGCTGTTTCATTGCTTTTGGGCACCTATACTGCATTGGAAAATGCTACTGTAGCTACCATTTGTGCTCCTTTTCTGCTGCTAGGTGTGAATTATAATAAAATGTTATGAGGAGCAGCTTTTGGATTTGGGAGATTGGATTTTCTTCTTTATAGTTACCTGTGTAGCAGTGTAGAATATTTGTTAAAGGGAACAGTTTTAATTCTGTACATACAGAGAATCAGTAAGTGGGAGTATTGGTAAAGAACTGAAGGAATAGACCCAACCTAGTGTGAGTAGAGTCACACAGTTCAATGTATGTCAAACAATTTCCACTGCCTTACATTTGGTCCTAGGAACTGAAGATCTAAAAAACCTACCTGGAATTACAGGCTCCTGCTTAGAAGTCATGGAGAGAGGGAGGAGATGGTGCATTTTTTTGGATGGGTATTAGCACACTTTAAATAGGGGTAACAGGCAGACAGTAGTATTAACACCCAGTGGTTAAATATTGCTTGTTTTTTTTTGTTTGAGCTCAGGTTTGCTTATCTACACCTCCACCTCAACTGAGGGGATGAAGATATAGATATACTCAATTTAGCTTCTACTCTGCTGTTAGTTCCTGATGAAACAGACATTTTGGCTTAATGTAAGTAAGTATTAATAACTTTTTATTAAAAGTTGGATTCAGAAAACAAGAAATAGGAATATGAAACTTTCAGGTAAATAATTTTATGTCCAGTCATCTTATAATATCTGTACAAACTTCATCCAGAAATTCAGCACTATACTATTAAATATAAGTATTGAAAAACACTTAAAACCAGAATAATTGTTAGTAACTCTGTGTAATTACTTTCTCCCTGGGTTAATATTTAACTAGCACAGAGTTAAGACATCTGTGAAAGCCAATTTACATCAGCTTTGTTATATTACAGCACAAGAGAGATGAATAAATGGAGTAATACTTTATTGATCAGAAGCAATACTTCTCTCAGCAATTAAAATGCATGATTCATATGAACAAGGTGAAAATGAACAACTAAAAAAATAACTTCACATTTTTTCCATTTTGTTCTTAGTGTAAGCAATAAATACAATGCCATAGCTTCTATTAATCTTATTTACATAGTACAATAAAAGAATGTTGCCTGGTTGCCAGCCCAAATGTTTCTTGACATCAAAAGGAGTACATGTTGCAGCATTTCTACAGCCAAATACTCTCGTAGATCACCACCATGAAAAACTGCATAACAAAAATGCCAACATTAAACAACCAACTGAGGGACCCTGCAATGCAGCCATTTATTAATTGAAGACAGTAGCATTAAAAATAGACATTTTCTCTCACTGAATCATAACATGCTGGTGTTACAGATAACAAATATAAGACAACTATTGCTGTAGCCCCTGTAGATTGATACAATAAATCCTCACTAAATAAAGAAAAAGAAACAGCAACTAATAGTAGGTAATAAACAAATAATAACCTGCATGTTCAAAGGAATCTCACAGCCCCATCAAAAGTGAGTTTACTTCCATCCCAGAAAATACAGCTATGGACTACAACATTCTGTAAAGCAGAAGAGAGGCATGAGAAATCAGCACAAGGATTTGATTTTAACTTAGGGTGACAGAAAAACATTTTAAGTAGCAGACTCTTCTCTTATCCATGTAGGAACTGAAAAAATGGTGAGGTAGGAAGACAAAATAAGGAATTGGTATTTTCCAATGCAAATTAGAAAACAGGTTATCTAACCTCAGCAGGAGAGGGGAAATATAGCTCTGCTATACCATACTTCACAGCCAGAAAGATTTTCTTGCCCATCAAAGCTGGACCTGTTTCTTTTCCAAAGTAAAGATGTGGGGTGTGTGCCTAGAAGGAAGCTGTGATTGCCCACCTAGAAGCAAGATAATTTATGTGTAAAAACAATTTTCCCTCCTAAATTACCATGGAAAGTTTCTCTAATAGAGGACAGAGAGCATTTAGGAATATGTATGAAATGACAAAATCTATAGTTTGTTAAATTTGAACTGCCTCTCAGAGAGTGAAGCCTAATTAAAGACTAATACTGTATCTCACTCTAAACCAACATCTACCTGTTAATTACAGCAACAATCCACCAGGTACCATGAAATAATTGTCTAATAATATGCCATAACTGGCTTCCAGCACGTTAAAATGGACAGACTCCTGTCTGGGCTTTGAGTCTCAGTGGTACCTGCAGATTCAGCAAAGGGAACTCAAGACAGATCTACACCAGCTGATGATCTGGTCCCACAAATGTAAAGCTGCTACCTTGGAGCAGGGATTTTCTGCACCACTGATATCTTCAGAACATTGCACAGATTTTAAGTAACACTACAAAGATCAGCAAACAGAGTTGTAAGTAACCTCTAGTCATGTTGTAGCAGGCATTGCTACTGCCACTATTAAAATTTCAGAGGCTGTGACACCTGAATGCCAAATCTCACAACACAGTGTACTCTACACTACACAGTCCAACAGATTCTTCAAATCCTTCCCATCAACTGACCAGACAGCCTTGCAGAAGAGGAGAAAGCTTTATGTGTGCATCCTAGCTGAGATTCTATATTGTGTCACTAAATCATTAATAAAACACTTTCTATATTCAAACTCCAGACATAAGAACTGTAAAAAAACCTAAAGAAAGGTGCAAGTGGCATGAACTCGCCACATCCTCCTGTTTTCTTTTTAAGTACAAAGCATTTAACACCTTATGAAGTCACAAAGTAATAAACACCAAAAAATTACCTAGACACTAATGAAGCATAGAGAAAATGACTGACAAAAATGTTTAAATGTCAAAGTCAAGCTGTTTTGTATACAATAATTTTTTAAATGCAAAAATTATTTCAAACTGGTCTCAGAAAGAACTGTCTTCCAATTTTTTGACTGGACTACATGCACTAGAAATATGTTCATTAGCAAAACAGTCTGTCACAGTTCAGGCATCTACTTTTTTTCTGCCTAATTTTGGTTTTTCCTCACTTCAAGTAGACTTATCTGCAAATAAAATGTATAAAATTTTTCCTCATATTTTTAATTTTCAGTGAACTCACCTCGTTTCATGCCCTTGTTCTTGAGCATTTTTGTCATTTCACTAAACAATCTACTATTTCTTTAAAGTGTAAATATTTAACAAAAATATAAATTTCTATAAAGACACATTTTCTCAAGACCTTCCTGACAACCTCTTAGTTTTCAGTGAGACCTTTATGCACCAGCAGAACCAAAGAAACAACATATAAAGTATTGTTCTTAAATTGAGACAGAGATTCAGATTCAACCAATCCAAAATCATATTGAAATTCTCAATCCATAAAGTTTGGAACATTTGTAATACAAACTTTATACTGGATTTTCCAAATAATGAGAATTACTAACATTAGTTTGGTTGATTAGTCTGAGTCTCATATACTGGCTTTAAAGGTAGTATATCATGTGCACTGTGTTCAGTCTTACATGCTCATCTCAGACAACAAAAACAGCCACAAAATTAACCAAAACTTTGCCCCAAGAGTGAAGGAATAAGTTATCAAGCACATGGCCAGGGAAATACGTGAAAGTAAAATCAGAACAATGCCACAACAAATTCTGTACATGATCTTCTCCAGCTGAGTAAATTCCTCAAGCACACAGTGAAGTTCCCCCAGCTGCAGTTACTAGGAGTGGCTGGAGGGACTTACAGCGACTCAGGTTACTCCTCTGCTCTCTGGCAGTGAGGCCTCATCAGTCTTGTCTTTGTTAAATCCAGAAGAAACTTCCACACAATTCAGGAGAAGAAGACACTTCTGAATATCCTGAAATAGCTTAAATAAAATTGCTCAAATCTTGGTGCAAGATATTACATTGCAGTACATCAAGGCTCACATTGGAAGTGGTGTCTCTGTGCTTGGTGTAAAACAGTGGGAAGAAAACAAACTGGCCAAACCAAAGCAAAACATCAATCTCTTTAACCAAAACAGCAGTATCTATCTTTGAATCTGTTACCTCAGACTACCTGTCAGGCTTTTTTGACAGCCAAACAAATGCTGGACTGAAAAAAGAACCTGGAAAAGTTCTTGGTATTATTGCACCTACTTTAACCATTTTGCTTTGCTCTATTTTAGGTTGAATTAAGACAACAGAGTATGGTATTTACACTCTAAGTTCCTATAGGCAAATGAAGTGGCTTCAACACAGCACAGTCTTCTACAAACTTCCAAGAAAATAAGAAATCCTTCATTGATTCCCTTTGTACAAAAAAATTTGCCAACTTTGTCTACACAGTAGAAACTGAAGAGGCAAAGTTTGTATCCTTATATGAATGCACATACATATATAGATATATATATATGTGTGTACAGATGTCCATACTGTAGAGATACACAGAAACCACAGACATACGTATTTATGCACGTGTGCATATACACATATACACACACATCTGTATGAGAAGTATGTCCATCATTCAGGAGAATACCATATCCTCTGGCCATGAAGTCACTGATCAGAGCTGGGCAGCCCCTCAGCCGTAGAGCTTGTCAGTCTTTAGTGCCATGCTGTCCATGTCGTGGTAGCCCTTGCCGTTGAGGTGCTCGCTGGCGCAGTCGTGGCTGTAGCCGTAGCCCTGCACGTCGCTGATGGTGGACACGGTGTAGGAGGCCGTGCGCGTGGCGTCCGAGTGGCTGAAGCTGTGCTCAAACTGGATCTTGTACTGGTTCCAGTGCCTCCTCAGCACGGCCTGCACCTGTGCCCAGAGACAAAGAAAAATGCCTATAAACCCCCGGGGGACGGCTCCATTCTGTGGCGCATGAGGGACGTGGTGGTGGTCCCTCAAATAGTGCTAGTCTCAGCAAATGAGGCAGTAAGGCTCACAAATCCTGCACAAGGATAACTACCTACGTGCCATTTAGCACTTGAGACTTAGTTCTGAATTATGCATTTCATTGTTTTCCAGCAAATTTGGTGTGAAGTAATGGCGTTTTACCATAGCTGCTCAGAAAAAGGCCAGGTTACAGGAGGAACAGCAGCCTCTCTCCCCTGTGAACTGCAGTCCAGTGTAGACAGATCAGAAACACAGGGGGAAAAGGTAGTTTCTGCTCATCCTGATTTTCAAAAGGCCACATCCTCAGCAGCTCTAAATCCGTTTACTCTCAACAAACAAACAAACCATCATTTACATTTGCTACGATTTTGGCACAAGTTGGTCTTTCCTAATTTCTGACCATACCTTAATTAAATGACTAGGAGGACAACTTCCTGAACTCCACATTTCTACCAGAGTTAAAAATAAAGCTGATGAAACAGCTGAAGGCCCCACTGGTTTACACACCTCCACTGAAAGGATGTGGTGTTTGTGTCATGGCCTTCCTCCCCTCCAGTATGGTTAAACACCTGTGCAGAGTGGAGTAAAGTGTCACATTCATGGAATTCACATGGAATTAAGTCTTTCAGGGAAGGTGCCAAGTGGGAATGCTAACAATGGTAGTAGCTCCTGTTGTTGCTTTTTCAAACATTTTTCTATGTTAAAAAATACTGCCTACAGGTCATGAATATTTAATTTCCTTTTCAGGCAAACTGTACAGAAAGCAATCCCAACTGCTAACCAGTGAACAGCGACTGCCCCAGTTAATTGTTTATACTGTGGATAAATATTTTTAGGTTTTTCCATATGTCTTCAGGGTTTGTGTTTGCTTTCCATTTCCATTTCCCTCACACAATGGCTTCTTTTGTCTAATTTTACTTTGGCTTTAATCATGAAAAATAAAAATAAATACAAGAAAAGGGATGCAGTTTTTAGACTTCCTGCAGTCTGGTATCAGAAACCTCTGTTTAAAGGAGAACTTCATATTTCTCAAATTCTTTACAAGGAAATGTCAGTGAGTAATGAAAGAAGTATCAACCAATTAACATAACAAATTAGCATTTTAGGGCAAAAGAAGTGCTCTCTTACTGTTCATAAAAACTTTCTAATCCACTCTAAACATCTAAACACAAATTTTCAAGCACTGAGAAATCAACTATTTTAACAACTTTTGAGTTGCAGATCTTATTGCTTTTCATATCAAAATTCTGTATTTCTTCAGAGTCTAAAGGCAGAGTTCTTGTTTCAGCATGGGAAGTTTTTGATTAATTAATATATGTATTGCATAAAACCTTAGAATAGAGCCAATACAGAACCTTAAGTCTTTGCACAGGTTGAATCCATCTCCTGTAATCTATCATAAAGCCAAGACAAGAAGCATATTCAAAATTCCAACTTTTCCAAGAGGAAATTTGGAATTTAGTTTGGAATCAATCAATCTGTGTTCATCACTAAGCTATGTTCTATTTGTTCTCCTTTCACAGTCAGTTACTTCAATAAGCTCAGAGTTTGAACACAGACACACATGCAAAAAATTACACATTGAGCAATTTTCACTTCAGACAAGACAGGCTGGAGGTGGGGAAAATGCCAGCAACTGGAACTAAATGGCTTAGCAAGGTCAAAGAAGTCTCTTGGCAGAGCAGGGAGATAAACTAGGCTTGCCAAATTACACACTCCAGTCCTCTCCCACACTTCTCCTGGTTCCCTCAGTAACTAATTGTTCATCTTACTTTTGCTTAATATTGTTAACCAGTTCTAAAGGATACCCAAGGGATTCCATAGTTCCTAAGAGCCACCAGCATCCCTGCAAGACAAGTGTCTTGGGGCTGCTGCCAGGGAAAAGCAGTCCAGCTGCTCCCTGGCAGGGACAGAGAGCTGTAAAAAGGGTTTCCTGTAGGGGCAAACAGCATTTCCTCTCTGCCTGCCCCCGTGCCCATCACGCTCTCTCTGTGCATTTCGAACTGAGCCATGTGTTCCTGGCATCCTTCCCAAAGCCTCTGTTACTGCTGGATCAGGACTGCACCTCTGTCCTGCTGTGTGTCTGTTCTTGTTGGGTTTTGTATCCTTTCATCTATGGTGAATGTCTTTAACCTTCCAATCATTTGTAGAAGAACATGGGAAAATTCAATTACACTGTGTTTAACAGTATGTGTGTCTGCCCACAAAGTGAGAATAGAACTTAGATCACTTTCTCCTCAGCTTTGAGCAGTGGCAGGGAGCTGTAAATTCAGCTCAGGAGGGGTAGAACTTTGTAACTTTGTTACAAGAAAGGATATTAAGGAGAGCACTGAATGAAAAATATTGTAATAATGTAATTGTGTTTCTCAGTCATTAACAGAGAAGCTAGTTCCAGCTGGAAGTATTTTTTTTTTCTCACCTTGTAACTTAAGAATGGTTGGATTTGATGAGTTTGCACAAAAGATTCCTTCCAGTCAGCCCTTTAACACTGGTAGCTTGATGTTGGATATCAGACAAATTAAACAGCTCAGTAGCCACCCAGGAGAAAAAAAACCAAACCAAACCACAACACAGCCTCTTCTATCCCATCTATTGTACAACAGATTGTATAACCTTGCAAACCTGAGACTTTGACCTTCAGGGCAACATTTCTGTGGAGCAGTGAAATGGAAGAAAAAAAGCAAACAAACCCCACAAGGCTTACACAGATCATGTAGGTCATTCTAGCACCTGTTACTGAAATTTCAACAGGGATATTCTGATTTATCAGAGATCTGGGACAAGCTTCTCCTCTGACCACAGCCTGCATGACCCCAAAAGCCAAGCTAGGCCATCTGAAGCTGGAGAATGTGATGTGCTGAGAGCATCTTACTCTGTGGGCTGCTGGCCCATGAGCAGAATGTGAGTGTCCTTGGGGAAGCCCTGCCACACAAGATTCAGGCTTGCACATCCGCCCTGTCTGGAGGAGGTTTGTGACCGACAGCTGCAGTGCCTGTAAGAACTGGATATGACAGGCCATCCCTGGCTGCTCTGCTCAGTGAGCTGGAGATGTTCCTTGGCTACAGTCAGCACCACATACCAACTGTTTTTCTTACATTTATTAATTTATCTTCACTAAAGTTCTATCCTAGCAGATCACTTTTGTTCACTTTTTTGGCCAGAAGTGTCTTGCTTGAACAGGATTTGGCTCCTGCTCTTTGGTGCAGAATGCACTAAAATGTACAGTAACAGCTGGGAAAGGCTAAGACTTAAAGAGAAATTAGTACATTTAGCATTTTTTAATTGCTAATACCCCACTGGGAATCTCTGCCCCACTGTCACTCCAAGTGTTAATTCCACCATCAGCATCACCTTTAGAACACAGACTCAGGGCAGCCAAGTGCTGCCAGCAGTGCCTGGTGCTGCTCCTTCTGCAATCCCTCAGGAGGTGCTGCTGTGAAGGGGGATGAGAAGCAGCCCCTGTGCAGGATGCTGAGAGGTGAATTCATGTCTGGATCCTGCTGTTACCTGTGGATTACACACTGTAACAAAAAAAAAAGCTAATAGTGGTCACTGCAGCTGCAGGTCTCAGGTGTGACTGCAGGAGAGCAGATGAGTGCCTGCAGCCTCACTTGCCAGGGCCAAAACCTTTTAAGAGACAAAGGTAACACAATTTTTCTGTGCTGACATTTTTTCCTATCTACATTCTCCCCTTGGATTTCCTCACTATAAAGCACTAAATCCCTTCTTGAACAAGGTGTATTGAAAATAATTTAAAAAAAAAAGCTAATAGTGGTCACTGAAGCACTGAACCCAAAAGTGCTTTAAAAAGCATAAATTTCCACTCTCTAGAGAGCAAATACAGATATGTATGTTTAACTAAGTCAAAGTCTATGATCTAAAAGTTGAATTCTTAAATTAATAAATGTCAAAATACCTAAGTCCTCCTTTAAACACTGTTCTGCCAGTAGATATTTAGGCAGTGATTCAATTACTAGCATTTGTAGGAGTTGTGAAGAGCTCATCTTTTACCACTGATGAGTCCATGGTGAATTTAGAGGATGACTCAGGTTTGTTTTTTCTTACACAGCAGAAGAGGATATGTTAAAAAAATATGAGTTTGTAACAATGAAATATTAACAGATAGAGGAATAGATTTCAAAATCAATCATAATTTAAAATTAAAAACAGCTTGGAAGAGGCACAAGGATGAAGACAAAACTGAGCAGCAGACAATGTTTTATAAAACCTGCAGAAATTTCAAGGTTTTCCACCCCTTCTGCCTAATTTTCCATTGCAGCTGAACAAACTGATTTTTTCCAAGCACCTGTTTTTAGAAGGCATTCTGAAGGCATCCTGAGCTTTCTGCTCTGTAGAAGGGAAAGAGTGTGTGAAATGTCAATGCAGAGTGAGGGTGAGTGATCAGATCCCATCCAGAACACAGTGATGTTCTTGCTTTGAAGGAAATGTATGAGCAGAGAGTTGAATCTGCATCCACTCTATGGTAAAATCAGATCAAGGCTCCTGCCCCAGGCCCACTGAACTCAGAGAAAGCCTAGCTTCATCTTTTCTGGCTCCTTGGCAAAACAGTGAGGCTCGTGTATTTGGGGGACACACAACAAAGATACACAAATAAACCTTCAAACCTCATGGTAGCTCAATTGTAATTCTGTCAGCCTTGGACTTGGGAAGAGAAGGAAGGGCAATCTACATGAATCCATTCCAGCATCAGCCAAATATTTACCTGTGAGTAAAACTGACTGCCCAATAACACTACAGAAACACACTGACACAATTTTAGAACATCTGATAAAAAACTCTAAGGGTTTAGTCTTAGGAAAACATCTGGTTACTCCCACATTTCTACTTAGAGCCTATACTGTAACCACACTAAATGTAGAACAAAAGAGCAAACAGATGTGTAGGAATAAGTAAAGCATTGTAACTGTTCCTCTGCCAAAAGTGTTGGCAAATTACCAGTTAGTTTTTTGGTAGGGGTAGTTTGGTTCATTTGTTTTGGGGTTGCTGGGATTTTTTTGGTAAGCAAGAGCAACAATAATAATATATTTTTTTAGCCTTCCTACTACTTTGATCTCTGACACTGAGCCTCTGAAAGTGTACTCTCTACAACCTGGGGCAAGAGTTTCTACATGAAAGTCACCCTGTGCACTGCAGGGACCTTGATCCATCCAAGATAACAGCAAAGCTTGTTAGCTTCAACAGGATCAATACCATCAATTGCTGAAACCTGACACAATCCTCTGATGTCAGAATAAGGTTTGTCCTTGGTACTGGCTGATCATGGTACCTTAAACATGCACTTCCAACCCACACAAATTCCTGCCCTAAGCACACCAATCCTTTAAGGTCTGACTGTTGGAATGGCGCTTTTCACTCATGTTAAAAAACACTTTTCCAAACCTCAGCCTAAAATTTTCCCAGAGAGCGTCACAAAACAACCCCAGACTCACAGAAGGAGCTTGGCTGGAAGAGACCTTAGTGCCCATCTAATTCCAGCCCCTGCCATGGGGTACAGCCATACCCAGCACAGCAACACGTGTGCACTGTGTCCTGTTCCTGCTCCAGAAGGACCAAGCAGTCATTCTCCAGGGTAACATCCTGCACAGCTTCCACAACAGACAAATAAACCTTCTGGGTGTTGAACTGCTTTTCAGTGTTATGATATTTATATGGGCTTTATAGCAAAGTACAGCTCTCTTCAATTTCTTAATCAAGATAAATGTGTGTAGCTTAGCACCCAAGAATCAGTCCTAACACACTTAGTGGTGCCATGAATGATGGCATAATCCTTTCCAAGCTCTGCTCTTGGTATCCTGATACTTTGTTTTCTTCTTTTAATTTAGACAAATTTAGACATAAAATTAAAAAGAAAAAAATTACCACCTCCTTAGTTGCTGAAACAAAAACATATGAAAAGAAAAATTATTATAGATACAGTAAAAGTTGTTACTCTACCTCGCCATTGAAGAAGCAGAAAATTGTAGCCACCAGCAGGCCCTGTAAAATAAAAACAAAGATCCTGCTTTAATTCATATGCATATGGGCTATTTTAGGTGTGAGATAATTAAAGGTTTCTAATAAAATTCAGATATAGATAGCAGAGAAAATGCAAGACAAGATCATTAAAAATATGGGGCCAGCTTTCTGCCATGATGTTTCTTTCCTTAAAAAAATGGAAGGTGATTAAATGAAAATTCAGCATATTGAGAAGTCAAAGACTACCGGATGAAAACCTTTAAAAACTGAAACAACACGATCATTTATCTTTTATTTGACTGCCATGGCAACTGCCCTGAGCTGCTGTGGGCAGGGGCTGCGTGCTGCTCCCCACCTGGTAGTGCATGAGGATGTGCATCACGTAGTCGTACACCTCCTCGGCGATGCGGCCCTCGGGTCGCCACGGGAACAGCACAAACTCGATGCCAAGGAGAGGGACGAGGATCAGGGTGGCTCTCACTGCTTTCATGTATAGGTTGGACTCAGCCTTGTGGGTGTCCTTCAGCTTGGTGATGAGAACACGGACGATGTTCAGCAGGAAGAAAAGGTTCACCTGTGGGAAAAGAAAACGACACTGGGAAGGAGGTCTGGAAAATGATCCCACACACTGATTTGTGAGACTGCAAACCAGACTGCTTGGCTAGCACTGTGATTGTACAAGAGATATCAGATAAACATCCTTGAAAACACCTTCAAGTAACTGAGATGTGGCTCTAACTTCCAGTAACCACCCCCATTCCTCAAACTCTCTAAAGCAAGAGGTAACAACCCACACACCTTTCTCTCTCCTGTCAGTAACAGTGCATGGGGGAAGGATTGATTCTTTTCAGCTTGGTCAAGAGAGAGGATGATGCTTTTCCCTCCTTGTATTTAAATATGGTTCTTCAAAAAAGCTACTTTTTATTTTTTCAACATGAATTTGGTAAATTTATAGAGAAGTAAAAATCATCATCATAATAATAATTTTAAAAAGGCAAAATGCTGCTACAAGGAACTGTATATTCCTCTAGACAAGCAGTAGATTTGGCATTCTCATGGTATTTTATTCTTTCAGCAGAGCTTCCAATGGGGCAAGCACTGAGATGATGCTCTATTGTCATTCCCTTCCTTGTGACTGAACTTGTCTACAAGTTGTTCAAGACTGGACTGAACTTGTTTATTTCCATAGTTACTAAGGCTTTTTTTGTTAGCAATGGTCTGTCTCTGTTCCTTCAGTTTGACCATTAAAAAATCCCATACTGTCATTGTGAGCAAGCACAAAACTGATACACACAGAGATATGGGATGTTATTTATATTCTACTTACATGCTGTTTAAATTATTCTAACAGGAAGCTGTTTTACATAGGAAACTACTGCATGAATTTCTCCTGGAAGCCTTCAGCTACCTTTCAGCTTTGTTTAAACAGCCAAGGTCTTCTGATTCTTTCTCGAGGGATTTATTTAGATTTTATGTAGCCCAAGATCCCTATCCAACTTCCTACAGTACGTGCAGACAATGAGTCTTTCCTCCATTTCTAAATTTAATCCTTCTCCAATCTACTTGTTCAACATTAACATGTCTCAAACACTGAGTTTTCTGCCCTTTCATGTTTTGGTAGTATGGCCAATTCCTATAACACTGTCCTTAAGTGCTAGCTGAAGATGAAAGTTGCAGCAGCCAGGCATAAAGAACAGCACCCAATGAGCTGTTTCTTTTACAATATGCAGAGTTTTTTCATTTGTGTCACCCATCAAAACCAAAATGCACGAAATTAGGCATGTGAAGTGTTTGCAAACAGCTAAAAGAAAGCTGGAGGAGGGAGAGCAGAGGGCAGAGTTGAGTAGAACAAGATGAGTGTCAGTACAAGTATGTAGCACCAATTTTTGATGAATATCTCTTCTGTCAGAAAATAAGAGCGAGATGGGGATGAACTGAATTTTTAATTAAAGTGACAAAAACAAGTCCTGGTTTTAAGTAAGGCACTGAGTAGATTTTTACATTTAGGCAAAAGTAGGGCAGTGGAACTCCTCGCATGCACATTATCATCAAATTGACTGTGATGGTTGGGAAAAGCCCAAAGGAGCTCTGTTGTGCTATCTGCACAATGAACACTGAGTGAAATAGCAACAGCTCCACAGTGACCTGAAAACTGAACAGGGCAACTGAGCAAAAATAGAAACAAAGGCAGAGAAGGCAATCCTAGACAGAAAAATGTGTTTGGTGCCTATACTAGAAACTCAGGAGAATTTAGGTTTTAGCTTGAGAGTGGCAGTGAACTGAAGGCAAGTTCCTAAGTCAGTAGGGACTGCAGTTTTTGAATGAAACTCTCCTCATATCCCTGATATTTCCACTTTTCTCCTTGCTGAGTTTGCACTAAGTAGTATAGTAATCTTTGTAGGTTTAAATTCTGTTTCAATTATTCTTTAGGATGATATAAACAGACCGTTCTCACTCCAGGCACTCAGATATTCTTAGATATGAGTTGGTAGCCATTGCTTGGCTTTTAATGGAATTATGCAGCTCCATATCTTTGCCTGCTTGGACACAACTGAGCATTCAACTTCTAAACTCCTAAGCCTGGCACCGAGTTCAGCTTAAAGTCATTAAAACACAAGGACATGAAAGACAAAATGGGGAGCACCTGAACTTCCTTCTAGCACATCTTCACCCAGAACTGGCATCTGTAATGGTGTGTCAGACTGCAACACCAATACATGGCATTATTACAGGCAGTAATGTGTTTATATAAACAATGGCACAGCTAAATAATCCAGTGGCACCCAAACAAAACCACGAGAGCACTGGCACATCTGAAGTCTACATGGAAATCACTACTGCTTTCACTAAAGTGCAAACCAATTCCTTTTCCCTTCCCCCCTCAATTTTGATCAATTATTTGTCTAGCATGAAAACTAACATCACCCTCTACTGCCCCATTCCCACTCTGTTTCTTAAATTGTGATTGCTTAGGCAGATAGTTGCAATTTAATGGTCAATTGAAGACAATTCCAATCCAAGTGCAACCTATGTCTGCTCCTGTTTCTTTGGCAGAAGAACTGACCACAGTTATGTAACAAGGACCATAAAAGCAGCGTTGTTTTTAACTTTATGTAATTGTAGGATTTTCAGTGATGTACAAGAGCTAAATTCCCACTGGTTTCTGCCAATTCTCCCTGGCACCTACTTGACAGTCTCCTTCACGTTCTTTGAGATCTGCTCCTGCAAGTAGAAACAGTGTCTTCCCCCTTATCTAATTTGCAGTTTAATGTTGTTGCTTAAATGTCTACTAAAGCAGGTCATGCTTAGTAAAGTGTGGAAATTGTATCTGACAAGCAAGCTGCTGAAGCAAATGAGAGTTCTGTTCACAAAGCCTAAACACATGCATCTAACCTAACATCTTTAGCCCTGCCTTGTCTTTTCTGAAATGAAAAAAAAA
>VWYP01032508.1:0-48092 GCA_013400435.1 Pycnonotus jocosus
CATTGAAGAGCATCATATTTGACTTTTATAAGGTCATAATGTTTCCCATGGTAGACCTGAACAAACAGCAGTTTATTTGTACAGAGTAGTGATATAGACAGATCAAAGGTAATTGGGCAGAATATATTTGTGTGTTTAAAAACTGGTTCCTTTTCAGGCTGAAAACATGAGTTCTCTATTGCTATTCATTTATGAAAATTTGAAAATACTTATGAAAGTGTAGATTTTTACATATATTTTGCAGCAGCTTGGGAAAAAACAGAGAGACCACTGCTTCTTCTGGCAGGATCCATCTTTATTACACACACTTTTGTATTTTTGTTTCTGCTCTAGGAAAGTTTGAAGAAAGTCTTGGGAACATGCAGAAAGAAAGACAAAAGAGCGACACCACCAAACATTTGTTAGAGCAGAGGTTTCTGCCCTTATCAGCCATTCACTCAGACATGCTGCCTCCCATCGTTCTGGTAGGCAAAGGAAAAGCATCCACAGGTGGTGTTCGTGGCTGTAGTCATTGCTCTGGTATGCACCTCTCCCAAGGGAACAGAGAGGCTTTATCAAAGTGTAACAAGTTGCTCTTCTACACCGAACTCTCCTTAAGGCCAACATGGCTGCCACAGGCTGCTGCTTCTACATTTTTCACTGGGGAAAATTACCTTTCTGCACCACCTCTGCCAGATTCATTATCCACAGGGTAGGGTGGATTGTCAGGGGGTTCACGTTCTTTTTACCATCTTTCAGCTCACCATTTGGTAAAATGAAAATGTCTTAACAGTTCTGTGCTTTTCACAACATCAGAAGGTGATATATGATAGCTCAAAGCCTAGGAAAAGAAACATATTGTGAAAAAGTTATATTCTCATGCATCTGTACTCCAAATATGCCAGACAAGTATTACCTTCAAGTATTACCTCAGCACAGGTCGCTAGTCACTTCTGCCTGAAGTCTTATTCACAAACAGGTCTCTCTGAGGGACCCAGATGAAGGAAGGTCAGGGCCTTTTTGAGCATTCAATATCTGTAACAGCAACTGTTGCATATAAGTAAAACCTTCTAAAAGAAGGGGCTTGTTACCCTTGTAAATTCAGGGCCCAGGCCTGTTACTTTGGCTAATCAGAAAAGGACTATGAGGAAGTGACTCAGCTGAATTGGAGGTAGAAAAACAGGTTCTATAACCAGTGCGTGCTCACATCATGTTTTATGGTGGATGACTGGATTATACTTGCTATACTTGGATATTTTTGGATTATATTTGTTATACTTAAATGGAATGCAACTGATAATAGGATAACTGCTTAAAAATGCCTGGTTTTTTGCAATAAAGCACCTCTCCTTTGCCTGGGGACTCTGCCTCACTTTGATTTGTACAAGCAACAACAAAATGATTCATGATCAATGCAGCACTTTGAGTGGCTTCATATGAGTTATGTACATATTCATACAGTCCAGGGTGCTGTCATCCTCAGCTGTTGGGAATTCATGATTACAAAATTCCCCCAATTTTTCAACATTTGGAGCAAAGTTCTTCAAACACAAAATTGTAACGAAGTTTATAACCAGCAGCTTGTAAAAGATGCCTTCTTTGCTTTCCATCTACCTATAAAGATGCTGGGAAATGACAGAAGAGCTGGTTACAGCCAGGACAAACAAAAAACTTGCATAAACTAACACTAAAACTTACAGCTTTAACTGTAGTGGGATTTCTAATATAATTCTCAGATCTTCCTTTCCATAACTTTTTGATCCCTTTTTTATGGAACTGATGGAGACCTTTCTCAGTTTTTCATTGTCCCTTCTTTGTAATGATAAATTATAGATTGAGGAAAATAAAGTATTTTTACACTCTCTGTTGTGCTCACTACAACAATTTGAATGTTGTGTCTTTTGAGAGGAAGAAAAACTTTGTGACTGGTTAATAGTCAAATTGTTTTGAAATCTTTTGTGTTTACTAATTTTCATGGTCTAGTTACACCAGGTTTCACTTCTTTGGAATTAAATCAAAGAGCCATTTTGTTCAAACTTTGCAATAGCTATAATAAGCAAAGCATGCAAAAAATTAGGGAGATAATTTTAGTATTATTTATATCTTCTTCATGCTAAGCTAGTTTCTGTTCTTTGTTACTGAACTCTCAAAAAAGATTGATGAAATTTCTTAGCAATATACATTACTCTGGGGTCTTTCAGTACTCTTGCAACTCTATCAAGTTTCTGCATGCTGCCACTGAGTAATATGATGTAATTTTTACTGAATTTTCTCTGAAGTAAGCAAGATCACATTTGTATAAAACAAAGTCCACATACCCCCTGCCTCAGGAAGCTTCTTTTTGTACTGCAAACATGTGACTGCACAGGAAGAAAGAACATGAAAGTTATTAATAATAGAGAAAAGGAATATTTACAGAAGTTATTAAATTCAATGCTGTGAAATGAACCAAATCAGTGTCTTGCTCTCTTCAGGTGACTCTGCTATAGGAGTTTCAGCTGGCATGTGCAAACCTCACACCCTGCTCAATAATGCCACAATCAGTACAGTACAAATAGCTTTCCCTCTCAAAAATTCTTGTAGCCATTCCAAGTGCATAAGTTCAGCTCTGTTTGCTAATAAATTCATTAATCCCCATTGACTTTGCCACCAGTGAACCATTTTGGAGAGCTCTGCCTCAATATCAGCTTTCTAAAATATATCTTCAGTGGCCTTTTTCCCTGGGAAAATTCTTATTTGCAGCTGACAGAATGGTGAGGTTTTGCTATCCGTTGATTAGAAATTTCTTCAGCTGTGATGCTATTGACTTTTGAGTTTCCTGCAAAGAACCCAGCTTTGGAAGCAGGAGTGGGTTTGTGTCATCACTTGCTCCTCACACAGGACACTAATTGAATTGATGGCAGACTCAGGACTGATGCTAGCACAACCTGCCAGCACTAACAACTCCACCTCTCTCTCCTCCCAAGTTTTTACACCTTTTCTCTCACATGCATAGCACCTGTGTGCCCTTTTACTTTTTTGTGATTGGTCAATACACCTCAGCATTCCTCCTTCAATGCTGTTCACTGTCTTATACTGCTGCACCCCATCAGGGATAAGACTTAGACACAGCCCCATTCCTGATCTTCCACAATCTGTTCTCCCAAAGATTTGGGTATTTTAAACTTTTTTTCCTCTTTCTTTTAATTTTTATTTTACTTCAACCCATGAAATTTTAGTGGAATTCAGCAATTCCAGTGAAGGCAAGAACCCTTAGAAGATGTAAAGCCATATTCCCCAGTCCAATGTGTGTTCCAGACCTCATCACTGCAGAATTTAAAATTGTAATTTGGTTTCTGGAGTGCTACCATGCCTCTTTTAGGAATTCAGCTGTGTTAACTTAATGCCTTTTATTTCCTCACCTAATATCAAGGTGTTCTATTGATTAAAATATAGTAACTTACTGCATTTTACATACCAATTAAGTAACCATTTAGGAAAATCTCAGACATATTTCCTGTATATAATTAGTGGCTTTATCTCTGCCATATTTCAAAATATATTTCAATATTCTGTTGAGAGATGTTTTAAGACAGTGAACTTCTCATTGGTATTTTTGGTTTTGTTATGTCTTGCTATAATGAGGATTCACCTAAGGTATGTTAGCTCATTTTAAATATTTTTAGGATGCTTTTATATGATTATAAGCTCTGTTCTAATACATCCCTAACTATGAAGCACTTACTATTTTCTTAAGAACTGTGAGGGTTTAAAATAAAGCTTATAATTATTAGTGAGTTTGGTTTTTAAAATTTATTTTATGGCATATTTAGAATAGTAACTAAGCAAAGCTGGAAGAGTTAATTGTATAGCTATATAGCATTTTAGGATTATGTAATTAGTTATATTCTTGGCCTTTAAAAATCAATCACTACTATGCAGATTGTATATACTATATTACTATATACTACACACATATATGTACTATATATTACTATATACTACACACAATATTTCAGCTGAACAGCCTGAGCTTCTAATCCTTTTACATGCAGCTGAGCATAGCTTAGAGTGATTTTTGTCTCAACTTTTTTTGTACTTTAAGGGAAGGTATTTTTCATATCTCAGGCACACTCTGCCATAATCACACATCACTTTACAAGTGTAGAGATGATAGAATAAGTCATTCTAAGAAAAGCTGTACCAGGTCAAGCTAGAAGGAAAGAGAAAAGTCAAAGTACACATCTGAATATCTTTTCAGTCTCCTGGGACTAGCCTCCTGAGATGTGTGTATTTAGAGATACTAATCATTTTATTTCATGTTCTTTTCCTTCCAGCCTTTTTTCCATCCCCTGGAAAGATTCCTTATTTTGCTTTGTACTAACTTTGCATATGACAGCCACCAAAATATATCAAAAAACCTTTCAGTTTTCTTAACGCTGTTCAATTTTCAAAAATCAATCAAAGAGAATGTCAATCATCCACATGTATTTAATCTGTTCAGTAAAGCAAGAAATATGAATCGGAGGAGTTAGTCTTCTGCTCGTCTTGCAACATCATCAGTTTTACCATCATTAGTGCTGTGATTGTTTGAACTGATGATCTTAGGTCTTTTGCCACAGCTCCCTAAGAGATAACATTGAAAAACTAATTGGAATATTTTATATGAGTCAACTCTCACTGTCAGGAAAAAGGTGGAACAGTACAGTTTGCTTTATGCATTGTTTATGTTTCAATTTGTATCAAAACCTTGATTTTTGTTTTTGGGGTTTTTTTTACAAAACAAAGTTTAATTTAAAAATACCAGTTTAATTGAAACTGAAGTGCTTAGTATGAAACAATCTGGGTTTCGCTTCACTGGGAAAGGTCTGTTGAAGATAAGAAGCATTAGATTTTTATTAAGGCAGTTAGGAAAGCTGGCTATGTCAGTCATCTTTAATAATAATTTTTATGAGTACTTTTCTTCAATAAACTATAGTTATCTACTATGAAATACACCTCTTTTCAGTGTTATTCAACATAGATTACTAACCAGAGAGCATTCATTTAAAGAATACTCATGAGATTGTTAGAAGCATTGATTCTACTGTAGGACAAAACCCCATTTTTAATAGTTCGTATTTTTAATCAAAATATCTCATGCCAGATCAACATTTAGCTGAAATACTAACCATTGCTGCTTCTTCCAGTTATGCTCTTTGATACAAACTGGCAACATAATTAAACTTATTTTATCTGTGATATGGCAGAAAGTAACAAAACTGGAAAAAAGTCATCTACTGTCCCAGAATACTTTACAATCATTAACATGAGTGAGTTAAATTAGTCAGTTTAGTGATGCTAATCCATAAATTATCATAAAAATTATTGTTCAGTTAGAGCTGTGCGTTACTCCTTACACAAGTACACCTACTAAGTGGGACCACATCCACTTTCTAGGCACTGAGAAGCCAAATGCACTATTATTTTGGCTTTATTGTCAAGACTCCTGTTCAGCTTGATGAGAAAAATCTTTTCCATTTTCCACTGGCCACAGTCTTCTCCTGGCTCACCGGTAATAGCTATGGCATTATGCCAAGGAAACTTTCAAGTTAAATGTGATTCCCATGTTCCATTGGAGGAAGTTCCATTTCACAAAGAGAAGTTTCTGAGTTTTTCCTCCCTCTAGAAATTATTCAGCCCAACAGCAGGGCAACCCCCAAATTTCTACACTCTCAATTAACAGCTAAAATAGTGTGACTTATTTTTCTACATATACTTCCAGCTTTAAGGAAAGCAACTTGCAGTGAGTATTTAAAGATCAGTCCCCTAATACCAGTCAAAATAAAGACTTTTTCTCTTAAAATGTTTATTTCTGGCAGTTAAAATAGTGAGCTTCATGTGCTTCATTTCCAGAGTGCTGGAATAGTTCCTTCTAAGAGGCATCTGTTAAAACATTTTCTATCAAGAAGAAAGGAAAACCTCTGTTCCAGCCAATTATTTCCCATCCCTCTTATTTTGATCATCTCCAGGATCATATGGAAGCCATCACTGTTAGAAAGTTAAAATCATATTTGTACCAGACAAACTGACTCCAAATATGGATTTTATTTTTGGACACCACTACATTTTACATGATCACTATAATAAGCCATTTCTTATATTTAAATTGCAAACAATTCTGTAGTAATTAGAATACAACATATTCTCCATCATACATCTGCCTGACTTGGGTAGTTTTCAGAGTAACAATTGTCCAAAAAGCTCTGGTGCAGTGTGAAAAAGTCAAACAGATGGAAAGTTTTAGTTTATTTTAGTGTATTTCTTTTATTTCACTGAAGCATAGGGCAACAGAAAGTTGAAAAAAAGTGTTAAATTACTAGTAACAAGGGCATGCAACTCATTTAAACTCCTGGTGTGTCAATGTACACAAAGTTGTGGTAGCATCAATAGTACAGGAAAGAAATTAGGTCTTCATAGGAAACCCGAAATTATCTCATGGAGCATTTACTGCTTACAGCATGAAACAATAGAAATGAAATCGTATAAGGGTCTGCCCATTTAACATAGCAGTAAAACAAGTAAAACTTGAATATGAAAGTTTGAGTAATTTCACATTTATATCTGTGAAAGGTTGATTTGTCCCAAGGTAATAGAATTAACTTTGCAGCGATCCTAGATTGGTAACAGCATTTCACTTTTGCTTTTCTTTCACATGTATTCCAAGATTTATTTTTTTCTTTTCTACAGGAAGTGATAGAAACCTGTGGCATAGTTCGTCATCTGAAGTATTTTAGGGTTTTAACTCAGAATCTGTGACTGACTCGTTGTCTGACTTTGGTGAACATGAATTTAATATTTCAGACAGTTCAAATGTTAAAAACCAAAATTACTATCCAAGAAAGGGTCTTACTGAGCATCAAATGTGCAGCTGGAATGTCGTTTCTCTGTTAACTGATTAAAGACAAACAAAAAAAATCAACTGGGCTCAAACAGCTCAGATCTGGATCAATAACAGCAGAAAAATTGTGTTAGTATTACAACTTTCTGAAATGGGAATGGAGGTTGAGATAAAATATTCTGAAGAGAATTACTGAAAAGCTAACAATTTATATATATAGCAATAAGAAAGGCTAATTGCTTCTTAAATATTTGAATAATTTTTCCTCATTTAAAATTAAATTACATTACTAATATGGGAATATTACAGTGAAACACTTCATGATTTTAAGCAGAAATCAAATACAGACTAAATGAAGCCACTGTTGCTGTTTACCAAAAGACATTTAAGATCAGCAGAGTTTGAAGTCTTGGGACTAAATAGGGCAATATATGTGGGAAACAGAAGATCCTAGTGAAATGTAAAAAGGCAAATGTCTCCAAGAAGACCAGACTAAAATATCTTCATTTAATTTATAGCTAGCAACACTAAGGAAGAGACACTAGATAAATTTTCCGGATTAAATGATGATTGGTGTAGGTTTCTTGTCTCCTAACTGTGTTACATGAGAGTAAAGAAAAATAATGGGCAGGTCAAGGAGACAGATGTAAACCCCTCCTGCCCAGTTATTAATTCTGAATAATTTTAGTAGTGTTGATAAAAGTTATTAAAAATGCATGTATTTACTGAATTACTGCACTTTTTGAGTAAACTAATGTAAGCCTAACATGCTGCTTTACTGGTGCTTAAGAAGGCCAAGGTTTTGATGGTGTTTATAATAGCTTGGACAACTTGAATGATAAAAAGGCAGAAAAGTCTGGAGTTTTCTCTGAAATGTTGGACAGAAGGAGGGGACAGGGGAGTATATACGGAAGTTAGTTAGGTTGGCAGGCCCTCAGGGGATAGGTTTTTTTACAGTGTATGATGTATTTTATGTCCTAGCAGTGTTCTCCATCTGTTTGTTCAATATACATGCACTTGGGTAGAGAACCTTTTAAGACATTTCTTAGATGTATATGTAGTTGAGAGGGAGGTTTATTTTGCAGATGGTTTGCAGGAGAGCTTAAGGATAGTTTAACTACATTAATGCTTAAGATTTATTTCATATATTACTCTAGTCTCCGGGCAAGAAAAATCAATAAGGTTTGGAGCCTTGTCAGGATTTGGGAGGAAAAATAGTCCTGTTTACCCTTTCCCATCACAAATAACAATATTCTGTTTTGAACTTACTCTTGCTGCCCAAGTTTCTTACTCCTAATTAGGACATGTAGCGTGTCTGACAATTTCTTAGAGGAGGATGAAAGTGTTCATAATGGACAGGCCAGACTTTGCCTTGTTATCACCCAGCAGAAACCCAGTAGCTTTTTAGAAGTGGATGTTTTAGCTCTCTAACTCACACCAGTGCTTCAACCAGAAAGTTAAAATGGGAATAGTGTTACTTCTAGCTGCTGGAACTATACTGACTACATCTGAAAACATGAATTATAGAACCACAGCTAAGTTTTGAAAGTAAACTTCTTGAAAATTTTGGATTCGTATTCATTTCACACAGAAAAAAAAATTAAAGCTAAAAACTAGACTAAAATGATGGAGGAAAGGAAAGAAGCAATTTAAATGAGATATATTTCTTTTATTTCAACATCAGAAATATTAGTTTTTCTCTCATATTCCGACACCAGAATATAGGTTCAAGCTTTCCCACTTCACAGAAGAACAATGGCTATAGAATGGGATATTTGAATCTAAGAATACATTAAGCTGAAAAGGCAATTCAGAAATATAATTTAGAGTCACATTCTACAACCACCACATAGAAAGGGGAATACATGTAAACATTTCTACAGAGAAGAGCTTCAAACAAACTTTGTTGAGAATAAAAATACAAATAAATTAGAAACAGAAACATTAGGCTTTCACATGACTGAATGGGCCACACTGATTCTTGAGACTCTAGAGCCTCTGATTTTAGAGCACATTTGCAAAAGGCTTTTCTTAAACTTGGGTATCCATGAAAATTGGCATAGTTTTGAAAGAACCCACAGGCATAAATCCAAGTACATTCTACATTACTATCTTTTCATGTTTTGTCTCTCAATTCTGTTCAAATTAAGTTTTATTGTAGCTTTTGTTAGTGCTCAGAAGTACCAGCCAAATTATGCCAAATGTTTTCCAAAGATAATTTCGCTCTCTTCGTATATATTGAACTACTATATGTTGCTCCTAACTGTAACTATTGAAGTGCCCAAGTGTTAGTTTGATCTCAAATTGCTGAAGATTTTGCAGTCCTGAAGTACAAAAAGTCCTGTGATGACTGCTAATTGCAACTTTGAATTTCGTCTAGTGCAAGAGTGAAAATAATAGGTTTGCCATAATCTTTTGAATTAATAAGCTTATTTTACACATTTGTATATTTAACTAATTTAAACTGCTAGAATTTGTTCATAACTATCTATTTAATTTCAAATGTAAAGATAACATTGTTGTCAAACTACGCTGACAATTTTCAACTTGCTTTTAAGGCAGAAGTAGATGAACCTCAAGCTGTTCACTGTTATGCTTCAGTAACTGTATACTGACAAATTTCAGCAAATAATACAGACATTTTCTGTTTTATGCATGTGACAAGTAGATCTGTGTTCAAGTCATGCATGGCTTTTTTAAAAAGTAGTAGAGGTTTTGTAGAGAAGAAAATACATAAATAGAATTTGTCCTATCGGATATTATTAAAGAAAAATAGAGTTGAAAAATTAGTTTGGATTTCACCTTCCAATTTGCCATTTCTGTGCACATTTTATTATTTAATTTCATAAAACACAACTTGTAATTCATTTTAACCTTTAATTTATTTATAGAAAAGTTTTCAGGACAAAAATCTGTTCTGGCAGACTGATATTAAATAATGTTCCAACAATGGGATTTTTTTAATAGGGTCATTATATCAGATGGTCAAGTTCAGATTATGCATGTCTATAACTAATTAAAGTACCCTGGAAAATATATTCTGTCCTTGAATAAATGCAGTTGTGTGCCAAAGTTTCAAATATCTGTTCTAAAATAAATACTAACACTCGTTGTAGTAAAATAATTTTTCATTTGCAGTTAACAGTTCTATAGAAAGGTCTGAAATCTCATTTAAACAGACACCCTTAAATCCTGCAGGAGAGATTCAGATCTCAATTATAGCACTGCATGTCCAACATAACTCCATTGTCTTCTGCTGGATTTTTTCCAGGGAGGCTGACATCAGAGTCAGGCTGGCTGGTTTTCTATGATAGTCTGGCAGTGCTAAGCTCCCCTGATGTTTACTGCTGGCTCCTGCAATACTTCAGAAATTCTTACAGTATCTTTAGGAGGATAATAAATGCAGGGGCTTGACCTGTTCTCAAGTTTTGTAGAGGCTGGTACATTACGGGAAGCAGAGTTGTCTGGTGTCTCCTTGCCGCAGAATATAGGTGTGTTTCTCAGATAAGTACTGAAGAATGATACATTTATTTTTTGTGTGTTCTGAAACTTCATTCATCTGCTGATGACAATCCATGATAACCTGTTAGCTGAATAGTGATGAGCAATGGTGATAGATTTTTCCCACAAGATTCAATCTGCTGAAAAAAGTATGAATTTTTCTTAATTCGTGTCTGCTTATCCATCTTCTTTCAAAATGGAAAATATTCCTTTGAATATGAAGTACTCTTTCTTATAGAATTTTAGTAATTTAATTTAGCAGCTCATCTGAGTATGTGATTTGATGTTGGGTGCAGTATTTGAGGTATATTCTGTGGCATTTTACAAGCTATTTAACAATGTGGTTGAAAAAATCTTAATCAATTAGTTTAGTCAATTAATTTCTGATTAGTAGCCAGAGACCCTATCAACTGTATCAAACTGTATTCCAATTCCCTAGAGGATGTTCACTCTGTGAGCTAAATTGAGATTAACTTTCACATTTCCTGACACTTTTCCATGTTTTTTAACAGGGGATTTTTGTGCTTGTGTTGTTTGTTGATTTTTTCATGGACTGAGTCTGAAAAGGGTGATAGAAATGAATATTACACTTCAAAATAAGAATTGACATGTAGGATTGTCTATCATGCCATTCATGAATATTAAGAGAAAAGTGTCCAAGACAGATAAATAAAAGAAAAAGAAATATGAGAAACAAATTGTGAAAGGAAAGTATTAAGACACAGTGAATGCTGATGTTACATGGAAAGGCCTAATCAATGTTATACAGGTTTGAAAATACAAGTATGTCCATCTACATGGAATCTTCTTAGGACTGTGACTAAAACTATGCTCTGAAAGCAACAAAACCACATTCTTTGAAAAACAGTAAATACACTGAGATCAGTAGTGTGCCAGAATGCACACTGTCTCTCTGTGCAGGGAAGAGCAGGCTCACAGGCATCTGACAAGACTGCATAGAACAGATAAGCATAAGCTGCTTAACAGGGTATGAGCAGTCTTGAATCATGTCCTTAAAATTCTTTTAAAAAATTATTCTTCAGTGTAAAATATGTAAGCATTCTCTGTAGTTGTGCATCCCATATGCTGCTGAGCTGTTAACTGTGTCCTTTAGGGGATGAAATAAATCTGTTTAAAAAGAAGACAGCAAAAAGTAAATTTCTTACTCCAAAATATTCTAACCCTTACTTTTTTCTATCTTCTCATAAAAGGATATTAGTGTGCTCTAACAACATAGGATGGAATGCAAAATTACTGGAATAGTAGAAATGGCATTTTACAAAGAGGGAATAAAATAATTATGTTGGTAATTCTTTTCCATTCCAGAAGTCTAAATTATCAATTTCAAAAGCTGAGAATGGCTGTTTTGAAAACTAAACTATTAGGAAAGGAAAGGAAAAAGGTATCCCTCATTTTTTAGCATATAAAGAGTATTGAACAAATATGGTTAAACCAATCAGAGTTACTTAGCTAACATATGACTTTGCACAAGCAATTGCCTGAATCCATGCAGGTGGATGTTCCCAGAATGGAGTGGAACATTCTGGGTTCTGTGTGCAGAAAGAAAGTTTGAATTAATTGTTCTACATTTCTGAACTTGTCAGAATGTGTTAAACATCTTTGGAGCATGCCCCACCTCAGAGGGGACTCATGTTCCTATTTTTCTAGTCTCTGACTTGGTTAGGCCTGTTCTGTACATGCATAAATACTGAACTGCCAGCACAGGGGAGTTCAGTGGACAGGGAGGGAATTACCTAACTAACTCAGGCATGCCCCAGAGGAGGCAATTTGCTTTGGTTAAATCTCAAAAAAGAGATATAAAATCTGTCCAAGCCTTCTGGTTCCAGACACCATGCTGACATTTCAGTGAGATATGTGCTGTTTCCACTGATGGAACCACATGCTGCACCTTGGAATCCTAATTCTTTACACTTCTGGAATTGAGATATGAGTATCAATCCAAGTCTACCTTTTACTATTTTTTTCTCAAATCTCTGCAGATTCAAAGGAGGAAATACTTTAGGAATCTAATGCAAAAATTGTAATTCCTCCTGCTTGCATAAAAATTAATCCTCTAAAGTTCTTTCAGAAAATATTTTTTCATTTAGAAGTGACTCTGAATGTCTGGTTTTGGATAGGATTTTTGCTAGTGTAGTCAGTGGTTTTATTTATAGACATATTTTTCCAGAAGAACCCCTTGTATGCTTAAATATGAATTTACCTAAATGATCTTGCAGTCTTTGTATGGTCTTTTCTTTTGCCACCTTTGACTTGATTTCATCCCTAGTGTTCTTTTCAGTTTTCCTTGTGTGATTATGTAGGAGTTATGAGTGGTTTTAAAACTGACATTTCTATTCCTCTGGTAAATAATATGCTTAAAAAGATAACATTATATAGCATGCAGTTCTAGCAAAAAAAAAAAATTCTGATTATTTTAGCTCTGTTGAAGAATTTAGATTAATTGCAGGTACAGTTTGTCAGCAGATAGGTCAAAAGGTGCATAGATCTAACCTCCATGAATAGGTATGCAGTCTGTAAGAATGGAATGATAAAATATTAAATATTAATTTGAATTTCTTAGCATTTTTTTCATTTTGTGCCATATCCCTATTGTTTTTCTAGCTTAATTGCCTGCTGGTAATTTGTTCCAAATAGTTTTAACAACTTTCTGTACTGCAGAGAGGAGAGTTTATTGATAGTAATAAAGCTCTGATACAGATTTCATGTGATTTTCCTTCAAGCATTTTTTTACCATATTTTTTAATTTAGATCTTCCAAGCACCATGACTAAGAGCTGCACAAAAGGACTTTGCAAAATTATTGTGTTATTTATAATGAGATCATTCTGAGGCACAATAAGGAAGATGAGAAATTCTATATAAATTAAGGGATCTTACAGGTCTTTGTACTGACAGGTTCCCTTTGTTTGTTAAGGCCATTTGTGCTTCAGCATAAAATAGAAGTTTTGTTTTCCATGACGGAATGCAAAACAGATATAAAAATCTAAAAAAGCTATTTCTGATATAGGACGATATAAACAACTCAAAAATGTAGTACCTGCATTAATTTTATTAAAAAGAAGAAAAGAATGTGCAAAACCTAAAGTCCTTGCTACAAGAAATGTTGAAGTAACACTACTAAGTGAAAAAAACCCCAAACAACCCAAAACTAAATTAAAAGAAATTAATGAAAATAATTTTCTTTTGAAATCTTGTTTTCATCTATTGAGAGACATAAAATCACAGAGTATTCTGAGTTGGAAGGGACCCACAAGATCATTATGTCCAACTCCTGTCTCTGTACAGAACCATTCCCAAGAATCACACCATGTGCCTGAGAGTACTGTCCAAATGCTTCTTGAACGCTGCCAGGCTTGGTGCTGTGGCCTCTTCCCTGGAGAGCTGTTCCACTGCCCAACCACCCTCTGGGTGAAGAACCTTTTCTTAAATTTAACCTAAACCTCCCTTGACACAGCTTAAGGCTGTTCCCTCAGGTCCTATCATTAAACAGAGAAAAGAAACCAGTGCCTTCTCCTCTGCTTCTCCTCATGAGGAAGCTGTAAACTGTAAAAAGGATTTCTTGCTTCTTTCAGTGTAAACCACCCATTGCACTGAAAAAAATTCCTCCATTTAAACTTGCTGTTCTGACCTAATATGAAATCCCAAAATATAAGAGTATGTTATGCAATGCTTTTAGTATTTCCTTCTGTATGTCAAAAAATGGATTCTTAGCATTCAAATGCCTTCTATTATTTGTTAATCCTTGAGTTCTGGAGGGCATCCTTTGTGAGGAAGGTTGCAGTGTACCAAGAGACAAAGATAATGGAGTTAAAATATATTCAATTTTTCACCTTTCGTGAGACACCAAAAGAACAATAGCAACAGACCTACCTTTTTAGAATATTTTATTGTCATCCTTTCATTTAGGAGTATAAATTAGCCATACATATAATATTATAATATTGAAATGATTTTGTTGACGTTGCCTAAAGGGAAAACAAAATTGATTCAGGTTATACTGTGTATTTTGAACCTTCAGATAGAACCTAAAAAAAGAAATTTAGGAGTATGCATGCATCTATATAAACTTACAAATATTTATAAATAAATCATTAAATCACTTGGGTTGGAAAAGACCTTTATGATCATAAATTTTATTCTACTTATTCTATAACACTGCAAATTTCAAAATTGTAGTGCAAAAATAGGCATGTTATTACTTTATTTTTCTCTTTTGCTTGTGGTAAAATTTTGTTCCTTGCTGCTCAGCACTATTTCGAGAAGTCAGTTGATGAGATCTCTAACAGAGTCTTCTGGGGTCGTTATATAGTCTTTCGAACTTATTTTCACATACTCAAATAGAACTCTGTTCCATAAAACTTCTGCAGGTCTTTGACTTCATGAAATGTCTAGCTTGCTTCCAATCACTAGAAAATGTCTGAAATCAGATAAACTGGTTTTGAATTTAGAGTATGTCAAAATGTACATTAGAAAGGAGCCTTACTTTGTTGGTAATCTTTATGAACAACTGCCACTTTGTTGAAACCTTCCATATTGAACTACTGAAAAATGATGCATGGATATACTCCATTTGGAGTACATTAAGCAGAATTATCTCCTGTGAAGTATTCTGTTGTCCTCATCCTTCAGTTTCCTGTATTATTTTCTGGCTTTCTTGTCTTCTCAATGTTATCCTCTGTTTTTTTCATTACAAGTTATTTTCCATCTCTTCAACAATTACTTTTATTTGCTATGTCTGGATACTTAAAACTACAAAGGAGATTATTTTGTTTTCTTTCCTTTATACTTTTGGTGTCTCCTATTATTTCCCACCATATCTCTTCAGTCATGAAATGTGTTTGTAACAAATCATAGCTTGTCATAAGAGATACGACATGTTCATATGATTTTATGATACTCATAGAGATTGCATATGAAGATTTTGCATCCACCATGTACAAAAGGCCCATCAACTATTTGTCATTATTCTCTTTGTCTGAGAAGATTATTTTAAGAACCAGATTTCTTAAAGTCTTTCCTTAAGGGAAAGATAAGATTTATAAGATTCTCCATAATCTGTTTTTACATCAAAAGGGATTAACACTGACTTCCATGTCCAAAAGAATCATATAACCGATGAAATTTGAAGGGCAAGACCTCAGATGAGATATATGGTAATGAAGGCAAAAAATGCTGAGGTTGTGGTCATTTCTTTTTAAGCAGGGAGCTAATGCATGCAGTGTGAGCATAAACTGCTGTCTTCACCCCATTACCTATTGTGTCTCTCTTTGTGTCAAATAAAATGTTCTTTAACTAAACATTTAGGCTTTATTTAGCTATCTGAATATCTGTAATCAGCTTTAATCTTGCTCTGTAGCACAAGTAACACATTTTTGTCCACTGCTCCAGATATTTAAATAGATATAATGGTCTCTAATACCAAGGAAACTGTCATGGTTTAGGAATGGTATTCTCCAATTTTAGTACTCTTGCTAAAATCAAGTGCTGCTTCTCCTCCCCTCTCCCAATGGAGGCACAAAAGACAAAGATCATGGGTTGAAATAAGAACAATTTACTTGAAACAACAATGAGATAAGAAAAAGAACTATAATAGAAACAATATGAATAATAAAAGGTATAAAAAAAGAAGCTATTTCCATTAAAAGCCCTCAGCAATGAACAATATCAGGCTGCTCCCTCTGCCATGTTTTCTTGACTGGAAGGAGTCCCTTTTCCCCAGAAGAGAGTCCTTTTTCCCACATCCATCCCTGGCAATGACATGTGGTGGTATAGAATTACCTCAGGGCCGTGGTCATGCCCTCTCCTGGCTAAAAATAAACCTGTCCTGTCCAGAACCAGGACAGAAATGTTAGTGTTTTGAAAATGTAGGCAGAGACAAAAATCCTGGGGTTCTTTGAAGGGAAAAAAAAATACAGAATATGTCAAGTAAATAATTTAACAAATATTTTTTGAACAGCTGTTATTTTCAGGTACAGAGTGCTACCAAATTAATTTGGTTTTGACATTCTCTGCAAGAACAAATCTTACAGGATTTATTTTTTAATATAAATTATCTCAAAACTCAATCTATTATTCATAG
The DNA here is from genome assembly GCA_013400435.1 of Pycnonotus jocosus. Lineage (NCBI taxonomy): Eukaryota > Metazoa > Chordata > Aves > Passeriformes > Pycnonotidae > Pycnonotus > Pycnonotus jocosus. The sequence goes on from VWYP01032508.1 coordinate 16,439, forward strand.
TAATAACTGTCTCTCTGGTTGACAGCTTGAAAAAACCCCAATGCTTTATGGCACTAAGAGAACATTTATTAAATACTTGCAGCACTTGTTAATCTCAATCCATTTTTCAAAGGTTATACTTTTAATATAATTCCCAAATGAAGCCTGAGTAGCAGACAGGAAGTTAGACAAATCTCTGCCAAGATAAAAGTATTTCAAAGCAAGATTGAAAATCAGAATAAAAATTGAAATGCAATTATAAGCCAGGCCAGAGGTTTTATGAGCTTCATGCACACAGGAAGTCAGCAGAAGTCAACAGAAAGTGAGCGCTGCACTTCAACGAAAGCTGAATCCCAAACGAACAGTGGGTGGAGGTGGGGATGTGTATGCTTTTTGCAACAGTACAATGAGATTTACATGTGACTTTCTCTTTCTTCAGGGAGATTATGCTAGTTTATTGGAAAAGTCATGGAAGTAAGCTCATAAGATGGTTACACAAAAGAACATATAATTACTTAGCTTTTTAATGTGGCAAGATAATAGGCAATCTGAATTCAGCTACAGCTTAGAGAGAGCTCTTAATATGAAACAAAAGTTAGAGATTTCACTTTTCTCTAAATTTATGCATTGCCAATAGAGTTTTCCAATCTTTTTTAACAGTAAGATACAAAGAATTATTTTTCCCACAAAGCTAAACTTCCCTCCTAATAAAAATTTAATGTGGATCGCAGTGAAGTGTGGAAGGTGAAGGTCAAATTCTCTTTTTTACTTACTACCACTCAATTTTACACATGTGGTCATCAGGTGTACAATGCTTCACACACAACAAAATCCATTCCATTATGTTTTATTGTTTTCTTTAGTGCAATATCAGGGAAAACAAATACTGATTACTACCTATTCTTTTTCACTGTGTCCAAAAAACTGAGCTACATTTGATCTCTTTCTTTGTTGTTTCAACATACAGGTTGTTATGAGACTTCTGTATTTGAGGAAAAGCGTATCACAGTAAGCAGAGGTGAACATAAGTATTGTACATAAATATGAATATATTAATATACACAGATGCACATAAATAGCAGAGTTATAAAATACTGCCCTAGCATATAGTAGCCCTATAGCCTAGTGCAGTAATTTTGTTTATTTCTGGCCAGGAGTCTGTAATTAACTTAGACATACATCTCTACGTAGGCTATGGCAACCATGCCTCTTATAACTGTGTCTGAATAGCTCACCTGTGATACAGGAGAATGAGAATTTGCTTTTGGTTTTGCTTTGGGTACGAATGACTTGAAACAATAGTGTGCTTGAATGTTGTGTTCATCTACAACAAATTTAGAGATACTCTGAAATTCCACATTTAACAAAATGCTCATCCATCTATGGTCTAGTGTCCCATAATATGGTGACTGATATATGCTCTAATTTTTGACAGGAATTACCTCTCAACCTGGTCTGTACAGCCTATATTAAATTAAATGTTCTCCAGTTTCTTCACAATATTACATGATTTAATTAAATGCTGATGAGCAGGCATAACACCAACTTATTTTAAAAGTTATTTATATCATGCAACAATCCCAGTCCATTATGCCTACAGAGACCCTACTATATCTTCATGTCACTTATCTTGTCAACTTTTAATCAGTGGCAACAACATGAGAATACTTTATTTTCTGGAAAGTTAGCTGCCATTGACTGATAGCTTAATTTGAATTACATTGATGGTCAAAGATAACTGGTATTTAGAATTTTTATTTATCAGTAATTTTTACCTCTATATTGTTTTGTGTTTAGACTTTTAATTTGGAAAAAAAAGCTTGGATGAATGCCTAATAATTTTCTGCTCCTTTTTTATTGATTAAACATTAACCAAAAGTATATATTGAAACATTATATGAATTATTTCTGTTCAATTTGATCATGAATAGAAGACAGGTCCTCTGGATAGATTCTTGTGGTTGTGTGACTTGATATATTTTTAGTGTTAGCACTAAACATAAAGTGATGCATTCTTGGGTTTATCTGAAATTTACTTACTGTTTATGCATTCTCATAGCCCTTCCTGAAACTGTAAAAACAAAGAAAACTGAAATAATGCTATTATTTTTTACATGCTATGAACCTGGAAGCATTTAAAAAAATTTATTTAGGAATCACTTTGTTTTGATTTGCATCATCCTTTCACATCCCCCAGAGAATCAGTAAGATAGAAGTTAAAAAAAAATGGAAAGCTACACATCTTACTCCACCCTCTTCTCCTCACATTACCTGCCTTGCAGCCTCCAGAGCTCTCACCACAGACATGGCCTAAACCATGTGGAGTTTCAATGTATGAAATAATCCACAAGCTAAAAAAAATTGTTTTTAAAAAGATGATTATTGGGGTGTAAAATTGAGCATTTTTGTTAATCAAACTTTTTTTGAAGGGGGATTCATCTTCACACAAGGGGTTAGAAGCATAGCACAGCACTCCAGGGTTGTCATGTAAAAGGTTAGCTATTTTTTATTTATTTACCTGCTTTTTTTGATCCTTACTGTTTTTTGAATTCCAAGAAACTTGACTATTCTTGCCCATGTATCCTAACCTCATAAGATGTTCCAGATGCAGCTGAAAAAGAAACTTAGATAAAATATTGCTTCTTTATTCCATATCATGATGACATTCATTTTGCTGCCAATTCAAGTGAAAAACTTCTATCTGATGAGATGCTGCATGTAGATCTTTTCCAGAATTTCCAGACACCTCTCTTTTCCATTGCATATGTACTTACATATACTCATTTATACATATATATACACATTTCAAATTACTTTTCCTATCAACATTATTTTTTCTCTTAAATTTCTGCACCATATGGAGCCACTGATTAGTCAGTACTGTTATGTCATGTCTGAAAGCTCTGCCTTCTGGAGAAACTAAGAAACATCCATATAACAGTAAAAGAGTTTCATAATCCATCTATTGACTTATCAGTTTGCTGCCTAGTTCTTACCATGCTTATCACAGGCACACCATGCAGGGCTGGCCTGCAAAATAATTTCAGATTTTTGTAAATGTGGAATGACTCTAATCTCACCAAAACCTTTTTCTCTAAGACATTCTACACTCAGTGAAATGATGAAAACATCTGAGACCACATTTCTTCTTGTGCTGCAGGCAGTCTGCCTGGAGATATATTTTTTTCAAAAGATGGCTTTACATACACATTTAGGAGCAACTACCTTCAGTGATGGTGGAGGGGGCGGTGGGGAGAGGGAGGGGGGAGGGGGGAATGACACAGTGACACCAAACTCAGAATTTAAATAAATTGAAGAAAATGTTGATAAGCCTACTGTTGGAAAAAATCTCAGCAAAATGTACACATTTACTTTTCTACTGTCTCTGTATGTCCTCAGAGTATCAATTTTAGCAACCATGACTGGAAATTTTCTTCAGCTACAACCACCAATCACCAGCATGTGGGAGAAAACCATGACAGAATTGACAAACATGCTTAGGGCATGTCACATTTTCTAAACAAAACACCCATAAACATATGCCTTCTCTTTTGCATCTCAAAATAGCTTCTCTCAGCAACAGAGGGGAAGAAAAAAATTGAGCTTTGGTGAACCAAAACTATGTGGCACATCTTGTTTTGTTCTGTGCACGTATCTGTCAGTTTATGCCACACTCAAAGTCTGCTATCAATGACAGGAAACCCTCTGCACACCCCTTACTTGTGTGTTTAATGCTGCTCTTACCAACAGTGGAAGCTTGTGGGGGTGGAAAGAAGTATTAGTTATTTGAGAGAATTGTTTATTGCAATACAGCCCTAACAGAGAACTCCTGTTTTTTCTTTGTGTGTGTGCTTGCACTTATATGGATGCAGACACACACTGGAGCATTTGAAAGAGTGGGAGAAGAACTCTTCAGAGCCTCCCCCCCAGGCAGAAGGCTGGCATGAAGATTGTAGATTAGATGATCCATTGGACTTGCTGCACTGTAAGCACAGGTAAGAGACTGGACAGCCACTCTGAGAGCTCTAGTCTGATAGGGATTTATTTGGGCATCATTAAATAAAGAGTGCCAGGAGAGGATTGTGGATGAAAGCTGAGCACGGAAATTTCATGACAGAAGAAGCTGCTAAGATCAGGCAACAAGGTCTACTGAGCACCAGCCAGTGGGAATGAGCATAAAAAAGGGAAGAATAAAGAGCTGGGAAGGAAATATTTGGATCATGGTATAAAACATGTGGTAATCATAAAATGTGTACTTGGCATTTGATTTAATATATGTGGTTATCCATAGTTGCTAATTACATTATATATAAACCTTTGCAAATAATTGTCAGTTCATATAGCGATTTAAAGAGAACTTTTGCCCTCAAGGAAATTATTCTGAAATAATCAGCTCTATTTGGGAATGCAGAGGATAATATGTTTGAGTGCCATCTTCCTACAGTGTTGTTTAAAGTCCCATGAAACAATTTTTTATTGAATCTACCACTTTTTTGCTTTCTCTCAATATTTTCTTTTTCTGCCTTTATATTGAGAGCCTCAGATAGCCCCTTGTCTTTTCTCAGATGAAGGAAGAATAAATTGTTTCCCTGAGAGTCATCATAGATTCACAGAATGGTTTGGGTTGGAAGGGGGTTTAAATATCATCTAGTTCAACCCCCCTGGCATGGTCAGCGACACCTTCCAGTAGAACAGGTTTCTTGAAGACACATCCAGACTGGCCTTGAACACTTCCAAGGATGGAACACTCACAACTTCTCTGGACAACCTGTTCCAGTGTCTCACCACCTTTACAGTAAAGAATTTCTTCGGTATATCCAATCTAAACTTCCCTCTTCCAATTTAAAGGCATTATCTCTTGTCTGGTCACTATATGCCCTTATAAAAGGTCCCCTCCAGCTTTCTTGTAGGACCCCTTTGGGTCCTGGAAGGCTGCTGTAAGGCCTCTCTGGAGCCTCCTGCTGTCCAGGCTGAACAACCCCAGCTCTCTGAGCCTGTTTTCATAGGAGTAATTATATTTCAAGCTGGGCTTTGCACAAGTGACAAGAAGGTTTTAGACCACATTACTTGGTCAGTTTGTAGAGTTCATTTCAACTGACATCACTAGAACTCACTTTTCTCCACAGTGAATTTTTGACCATCTGCTGCTTTTAGAGCACACCATTATTTTTCCTAACCCAAAATGTGTACATGGGTTTATGAGGATGTAAAATACTCATGTAGAGATCACTGGACTGCACACATGGAAATAACAATAACTTATAGCCAATTTATTTGCAAAATTGAATTTTGAGAGTAATAATTTTGTACCATTCAAAACAAATTGTGTATCAGTTTCTGAGACATAAGGAATTCAGCACAAGGTATTCCTAAGAAATCAAGTCCATACTCTTTCAGAAGATCATATTTTGTATTTCATCACTTCATTGCAATTGAAATGGAGACCTTTCTTTCTCCTTTATAGTAGGTCTCTATAGGATTTGGGAAGTGGAAGAGATTTGCTCAAACTATATGTTCCAGTGAATTCACATTTTGATATTTTATTATGTAAAATACACAGTACTTTTTAGCAGAGCTACCTGCAACCTAGAGGAGGTTTCAGAAGTTTCAGAGGCAGTGCATCACACTATATCTATAGAAATATGACTTTCTTATTTCTTAAAGAGAACTAGTGACCCCCTCTTTGACAGAAAGGAGATTATTAGATGTTTGTGAAATTCAATCAAGCTATATGTCAAAAAAGTTTTTGGCTTCTGTGTGTCATCAGACATAGCAGACACAGAACAGCTTTTAGCATCTGCTCAGCTGTCCTACAACACATGAAATCTAAGAAATAAATTTCAGAGCCACTTGAAAGTTCTTCACTGTGTTGATTAGTATCTTAAAAATGTGGGAAATGAACCAGAATAAAGGTGTCACCACACCAATTCACAATGTTCGCAAAATAATTATTTAGTTTTTCCATCCAAATGCTGGGATTGATTTCCCTCCCCTCTCCTTCATTTTTATAGCAGTGATGAATATAAATAAGTCACAGGAAAATTACTTCTCCACTGTTTCACAATGCTTGTCTTATCTAGCAGGCACAGCTGCCACACACCCAAATGCTTTTATTTACATTGTCTATGGATAGAAATATTAATGCTAATGTCTTTTAATGGAAAAAAATACTTATTATCAAAGTACATAGTGAATTTTAACTAGACTACTATTTTTTTTTTCCTGTAAGAAGTAATGATTGATTATTTTATCCGGTTCACCAAAATTTCTCCTTTATTTCTCCTCCATATACTCTCCAGTATGAATCCCTCTCTCGTACTGATGACTGCCACTGAATTAACTGGCAGAGGTACATTTTAAAATTTATGTGTACATGAAATTTTCACCTTGATTTTGGGCTTTTTTTCACTATTTAGGCACTTTTAAGAAACCTCAGAATATTTCAACATAATATAGGAAAAGTGTCTAGTAATGCCTTGTAAAAATTAATTGGTTAAAACTTCTAAGAAAAGGAAAAAAAATCAGTAAAACCCTATCCAAGAGAAATGGAAATTTTGTACATAAATATCCTGGCAAGTTTTGTGTTTGTACATAAGTGAATGGAATCAATAAAATAAGATTCATTAAATTCACTTTTCCATCTTTCTCTGCTTTTACCTTTATAATACATCAATTGTTTTACAGTCCTGTAATGTAAAATTTAGGAACTTGCTGAATTTGCAATTTTATAAATATAAACCCCACTTAAATATTTGAATGTTTTTAAAGAAATTATCCATGACTAAAGTATATTATCTCCATGTTTTTTCAGCAGTTGTCTTCATCTATATTTGAAATCGATAAAAAAATGCTTTCCAGGACTAAAAGTAATTTCCAGCTATGAATTAAAAAATTATGTGGGAAACACTTTTACCAAATAGCTTTAATGTTTATTGAAGCTTGTTTGATGGTGTGAGGGGTATCAAATAGACAGTAGCAATCTTGTATGCTGCAGGAAGAATTAATTTTTACTATGGTTCACATTTTAAGGTTCTGTTCAGCTTCAGCTAACGAGTCCTTCGTCATTATCACAGGAAAGAACAAAAAATTATGACAATATTTTAAGATCTACAGAGCTCCATGGAAAGCTATTAAGACTATATATCATCACTATATGCCATGGATATATCATCATTAGAGATGATACAAAATGATAATTCTGTGCCTACACATCTGGAAGCTAGGAAACTCTTTTGTATATAAGCTTTGTGAGAGCCTTTAATTTTTTTTCCTTAATGATGGATTGAAAAAAGATCTTACAGTTAACTACTTAATTCAAGAGAAAAGCTCTTTTGGATTAAATAATATACAGAATCTGGCTTATGATTAAAGTTCAAAGCTGAACTTTTTTCAGACAGATTACAGCGTACTTTGCACAATATTGCATTAAAATCACTGGGTAGATTTCAAGCTTAAGTGTTAAAACTACATCATTTACAAGACAATTCATATTATCTTTGAAAAAGTAGGTCAGTAAAGATCAATAGTACATAACTTGTATACTGACTTTATCATTAAAATTATAGAATCATAGGATCACAGTTAACGATGAAAAGAACAAGTCCAACATCAATCTAGCAATGTCACCATTTTAACCATGAAATCATCCCCTGAAGGGACATGTTCACACACTTTTGGAGTGGTTCCAGGGAGGGTGACTCCATTGCTTCACTGGGCACTCTGTTTTAAGGTTTGAAGATCCTTTCAATGAAGAAATTTTTCTCAAAATTGTCTTGCCTGGTGCAACTTGAGGCCTTTTCCTCTCATCCTGTCACTGGTTAATTGGGGGAAGAGGCTGCACCCATATGGCTAAAACCTCTTTTCAAACTCTGTAGAGAGCAATAATCTTTCCTCCGTGCCTTCTTTTCTCTAGGCTAAACAATCCCAGCTCCCTCAGAAACTCCTTATAAGGAGTACTTGTACTCCAGACCCTTCACCAGCCTTTTTGCCCTTCTCTGGACTTCAGTGCCTCAATATTTTTCCAAGACTGAGCAGAGTGCTCAAGTGCAGCCTCATCTGTGATGATCCCTGCCCTGCTCCTGCTGGCCACNGAGTGCTCAAGTGCAGCCTCATCTGTGATGATCCCTGCCCTGCTCCTGCTGGCCACGCTATTGCTGATACAGGCCAGGATGCATTTGGCCTTCTTGGCCACCTGGGCACACTGCTGGCTCATGTTCAGCTGTGTGGGCCAGCACCCCCAGCTCCTTTTCCTCTAAGTTGCTTTCCAGTGACTCAGCCCCCAGCCTGTAGCACTGTAGTGGATTCTGATGACTGAAGCACAGGATCCAGCACCTTGCCTTTTTGAACCTCCTACAGCTGATCCTGGCCCATGGATCCAGCCTGGGCAGATCCCTCTGCGGAGCTTCCTACCCTCCTGCAAATCAACACTCTTACCTAACATAGTGTCACCTGTGAATTTGCTGAGGGTGCATTCAATCTCTGCTCATTGATAGAGGTATTGAACAGGATTGTCCCAACACTGAGCCCTTGGGAACCACACCTGTGACTATCTGCCAGCTGCATGCAACTCCATTCACACACACTCTGGGCCTGGCCATCCACGCAGTTTTTTGCCCAGTGATTTTACACCATTCCACACTATGAAAAGTCAGTTTCTCTAGGAGAATGTTGTGGAAAACTGTGTCTAAGGCTTTACTAAAGTCTAGGTAGATGACCTCCACAGCCTTTCCCACATCCACTAAGCAAGTTGCTTTGCCATAGGAGATCATTCAGTTTAGGTTTTTGGTTTGGGTTGGTTTGTTTGCATTTTTTTCCCCAATTTATTACTTATATTTTGTAGCAGTCTGGCAAATTTTTACATTAGAGAAAATCAGGTTGTACATTGCCCCTGGAGCCAGATATCTCTGATGACCTTTACTTCCTATGGGAATTCACTGTGCTTTCTTTTGCTGATCACTGGGAAATTGCTTTTACCATGAGGAATTATAGTGTAGTTATAAACTATGATGTTCTTTCTGTCCTGAAGTTTAAATTGTTTTATGTTAGGGCTGTCACTGAGAGTGAATGACAGAAATTATGACCAACACTATGTATGATAAGGGCTAAGTTTCCTTTTTTTAACTTTATGTTTTTAAGTCACAGTTATAAGATAGTTAAAAGACCATATTGTGAGAAATGAGACGAGATCAATTGTATCAAAAAGATGGCCATATTTCATCAGAAGGACTGGCAAAATTTGTTTTAAAAAGCTATCAAGGAGCAACATATAGATGTTTACTTTGTGCATCACAGTCTATTTCTACCTTCACTGTAGGAGTATTTTTTAAGGGAAAAGCCTTTTGATGAAGAGGATAACTGTCAAAACTACAGCTGTTACAGGCCCACATGATAATTCATAAGGTGTGTCAAACCTTCAAAGCATTCTAAAAATACAAAACAGAAATTATACACTATTAGGCTTGTTTTAAAACTAAGATGTTTGTTTCCAAAATTTATAATAGAGTGCAGATTCTCCCACTCTTGTTGAAAATGTTTCCTTGTTTCCTAATTTGTAACTATAAAGGTATCCAAAGTAATTGCAGAGTTACTTGTGACTCTGTAACATCCTAAGTAATTCTTTATAATTTCTTCAATGTACAAAACTTACATCAAGCCATATTTTGTACAGAATCATATACCAAAAATTGTTTTACCTTCTTGCTGTGTATTAAAAGAATTTACTTTCAGTTGGATAGATAAACAGTATTCTGTAAATATGAATACTTTAAGATTCAGAAGAAAAAGGAAATTGAGGTGATGTCATGCTGCTTCTGTCAAAATCCCATATGGTCTCTGCATGTTAGGGAGTTTGGTAGTGGGGGCACTATGCCAGTACATTCCCAAAGTTGTAATTTGTAAAATCTCTGAGCTCAGTCCAGCTAATACTCAGTGCACATCTATTTTTCTCAGTGCATATCTTTTCTTTAGAACCTGTTTTCAATTCCTTCATACAGTCCAGTTTGTAAAGGCAGAGCTGCCCCCAACTCAAACCTTGTCTTGGAGAAATATGTAACAGCTCATTGCAAAACAACATTTTTATTTTTACTATTTGATTGGATACTATTTTATCAATCAAAGATTGTTAACTATTATGTATGAATGCCTTCTGGTCCGATAGGACTATGTTTGACTCAAGACTATCTATTCATGTTTTAAAAACAATTTTCTCTTTTAAAGACAAAGCAGTTAATAAACCAGCCTCCCTTGTATGAGATAATGCAAAGTACAGGAGAATTTTTTTCAGCGCTTTGACATCTTATGCTATAAACCTCTTCAAAATTTGATTTGACATTGTTTTAGAAGTAATTTCAGTGTAACTTTTTCATCAATAGATATTTATCAATGAAACTATCCGTAGTTTTTTCTGGTTTCCCAACATCCTCAAAATGAATGACTTTGCCTCAATTCTTATCCATGCAATACAAATATGCAGAAACAGTAGTAAATTAACATAATTCTTCCCATTAAGATTTTGATCTGACTTGTAGTGATCCTACCTATAGCACAGAGCTTTGTCCTTTAAACTAAGCTTAAACTTTGCTTGTTCAGATGTGTTATGCTCAAAAAGCAGTTACTAATGTAAGACTTCTCTGTTGGTTAAACTACTGACATTTCACCCAAATCTTTTGCCTAGTTCTTTCTTTTGTTACTTTCTTGAGTTTGGTGCATTTTTTTACTATTTTTTGGGTTCAATTCTCCATTTTCAAATTTTATTATTATTGAAGCTGACTGAACAAATTCAATGCGGGTAGAGGAGAAAGCTCATTCAAATTTTGTTTATATCACAACTTCCAGGAAAAAAGTATTCCCATCTGAACCACTGCTTAAACCTTCCTTGGGCTCTGTTTCTTTCAACAGAAAGGAAATTAAAGCCTTGGCTTTTTGTATGTCTATTTGAAACCATCCTTTTAACTTTATCTAGGCAAAAAGAGTAATTGAAAAGAACTGTACAGAGAGCAAACCATCATTCTGACTTTAACCAAGAAAAGGAGAAAAAGAGAGAAAGCTTTTAATCTAAATAATTCTTTTCGCTTTACAAATTATAGTTCTCTGAGGTCATACAAGATGAAATTAACTGCCATTCCATGCTAGCCCATCCATAGACACATGGAATAAGTTAGGCTGGAGGGGACATCTTGAAGCCACCTAAGCAGCCTCTTGCTCTTTTCTGCAGAGCTGCTTCCCCACTTGAGTCAATCTTCAGCTTGTACCATTGCATTGGGATGTTTGATCCCATGTGCAAGGTTTGGAACTTTTTTGAAATGTCTGAAGCTCTTACAACCAATTGCTTCATCTTGAGGTCCCTGATAAGGTAGGAGTAGACCATTTCACATCCAGACCATTGATGGAAATGGTCCAGAGCATTGAATGCTGAGAAGTATTATGTACAGTCCATGTTACTCATTGAACAAGGGATTCATTCTGAAATACTTACTAAGGTCAATATTAGTAACATCCATTGCTCTTCTCTTCCCTGTAGAGCTTTTAATTTCTTCATAGATTACAATGAGTGTGGTCAAGAACCACTTACCTTCGGTAAGTCCAATAATGTTTCTGTTCTGGTTTCCAAAACATTTCAGGAGCATTTGCTTCACAATTTTCCTAAGTACTGACATTAGGCCTACCAGTTTGTAGTTAACAAAAGTTACAAAATCCTCCTCCTTTCTCTTTTTGAAAATGGGTGTAGCGAATATTTTCTTTCTTTTCATTAATTTTTTGCATAACACTTTAAAGACATTTGTGAGCAGCCTCTCAACAACACCCATCTCCTTCAGGTTTCTCAGAGGATTTCCAACAGCTTACAGTTGTTTATGTCCACTTTACTTAAGCAATATCTAACTCAACTCACCTCTGCTGGGGGTAGTGCTTCTCCAGAGCCTGTTACTAGGTGCAGAGAGTTGGGATTCCTGAGAGTAGACCTTGCCAGATCAAGGGCCAGGAGGCATAAATTTTCTAAGTCTTTGCCTTGCTTCTTTCCACTGCCTATAATTGTCCTGAATGAGCCAAAATGCATTATTTTGGAGCTTAAGGAGTTGATTGTAGTTGTGTGTTTTCTCACTTTGCTCAGGATCTTAAACAGTACTGCTTCAATGTCAGTCAGTCAGATTAAGGTTGACAGTGACTGTCACATCCTTGATTAGGTCTTTCCTATTTATGTGTAGCAGCAAAGTCTGTCTTCTGATTTTTCTACCCAGTCTCTGTGCCAGATAATTGTCCCCAAGGCATTCCAGAACTCTGTGGGCATTTGCCCATCCAGCAGCAGGTGTTAAAACTAATTCTTAAGTCTGCTAAATAAAGAGAAAAAAGAAATGTAAGCTGCCACTGTTCATCTTCACATTAGCATATCATTCAAAACAAAAGACCAAACAAATTTGGTGTGTGTCCAAGGAATACTTTGAATATTCCCATCAGGAAAAGCCAAGTGTATTCAAAAGATAACAGCCAAAATGTACCTTCACATTCTCTCCTTTAATGTTACTGTTAGCAGCTGCAGCAGCAAGAGAAACTCAGCTCTGTCTAAAATTTTGCGCAAGAGTACCCTGCAGTGTACTCTGAGGACTCAGCCCTCAAAGGCTATGATAGGAAAACTTTTAGAGCAGGCAGTGTCTGCTTTTTTCCCTGCTTTCCATTTTTCGTTGGAAATACTCTCTAGAAGGGCTAGCAGCCTGACCTTCCTCACATTACTGCAATTAAGCCATGATCGGGGCAGATATGAAGAAAAGGGATCTGTCAGCTTTTTACAGTATAGCTTTAGTATTCTTCACAGTGTTCTATCAAGGTATGAAAGAAGTGGCCATCCTTGAAAAGCACTGTAAATTACAAGGTGAGAACAAATACAGACACTGACACAAAAACATCCCTCAAAGGGGGAAAAAAGAAACCACAACCAAAAAATCTCTAAAAATCACACCACCAAGAAAAAACCTCTACCAAGCAAAAAACCCCCAAACAAACAAACAAAAAAAACCAAACCAAAGGAAAAAATACCTTGATTTCCAACTTTGGAAAGACAGAATAGAGAAAAATAACTTAATTCACTTCTATTGCTGTTTCAGAGGCAAAAACTATACACAGGACTAAATGTCTTCCAGTTTGAGGTTTTTCTTTAAATCCGCTTAACAAAAATAAGCATTTGCCAGTCATTTTCAATGCAAAAGAGTAGGTTAAATGAATATCAAGAAATAAATTAGTTTTGTTTCAGTATTGATTAAAATATTTTAAATAGACATATAAAAAAGGAATTTATATTTAGCTCTTTGCAAGTGTATTATCAGAAAGTTTAGAAAGAGATTTTGTTTTTCCCAAGAGGGTTTTCAGAGTATCAACACCAACAAAGCTGAACTGAGGAAATATCCTTTCTGTTTGAAATTAGAAATCAAAATAAATTCTTCACTGGTTTGAACTGTACTGTTAAAATTTACTATTAATTTTTCTTTTAAATTTTTCTTATTCTCAGCATTTGCATAATTTTTATATTTCTTTTTTGATTTTTTAATATTTTTTCATTATTTCCAAGTAATTTCTTTTTTGTCAGATGTTCAATTTTTTTTCAAAAGCAGTTAAGAAATTGTTTGAGAAAGAAGAATTTCCAGCAGAGGAAACTCATCAGTAGAAATTCCATGCAGGCAACTGCCAATATATGAAGTTCAGACTTCACATGGATGTAAAACTAACATATATTCATACATCTCCTTTGAAATAGAATATATTTTCTTTTAATGGTGATTCTTTACTGAATAATATTAATAGTTATTCCATTCTTTGGAAGGGGTGAAGAAACCCTGAACCAAACAGTTTATTTGCCTCATTAATTTTCCTCATCTGCACTTGGATCAAGTGACATAAGTCACTTGATATGCATGAAAAATCTTTGATAAAGGATATTTCTCTATGTGATTGACTTTATATAGTGGAACTAATAAAACAGCTCTATTGAATGGAACATCTATTGAGTCTGGTCTGATATAAAAGTTCTATATAGCAAAGATATTCTGATTTACCTCTGAATAACAAAAGTTAACAGTTCACTGTCATTTTAAACAATAAAGAGTATATTTTTCAGGCCAAAAATTACAACAAAAGAATCTCAGAGTTTTAAGGTAGGAATTCTGGTAGTGGCAATTAATATATTCATTAATGTACAATCTGGTGACACCAGGAGCTGGTATTACACTCATAATGATCTAATAGACCTAATATGAAGCTATGGAAATTAAAAAATTAAATACCCAAAGAATTGCATCATTACACTTCAGTGATATGCTATAACAATATTCTTTTTATTAGAAGAAAAGCAAGTAATAGCCTGTGCTCCAGATCACACTGATTAGATTTTAAAGAAACATCTCTACTTTTCCTGTCTTTAATAGACCTCCAGAAGTGATAGAGTTCAATTTGCCTTAAAAAATAAAGCTATGTTATTTAATAAGAAAGCTCAGATAGAAGCTGCACCATCTTGAAACCATGCTCAGGGACATGGGATGATCAAATAGCTAACAAATGAGTTGGGGATTTTTTTTGTTTGGTTGAGTTTGGGGTGGGTTGGTGGTGGGTTTTTTTGTATGTTTGTTTTGTTGCTTTGCTTTATTTTTGTTTTTGTGCAGTATTTCCGCTATAGCATTTTTTAAATAACTTTACTGCAGTTGTCCTGTATTGGAGGCAAAGGTTGTCAATCGCACCTGTGTCTCTTGGCAGAGATTAGAAATTTTCCCTAACTATGAAGATGTTCATGCTTTAATTTCTTTAATTTTGTACTAGAAAGCTAAACAGAACAAAAAATTTTGAAGCAAATTTGTAAGTGAGTAGTATGAGACAAAAGATTTACTTTGGCATTTAACACAAGTTTTTCCTGGTTCAGTATTTAAATGCAAATATTTCTGTCTGCAACATGAAAATCACATTATGTAGAGTAGAATCTCTACTTATTAACACCAGTTTATAAATTTCTGCCTTAAAACTCCTTATTCCAGCCTTCTCTGTTGAAATTACGACTGTATTTGTGGCCAGTAGTGTAACATAGCAAAGTAGCTAGGTGGCTTACAAACCAAGAAAATAGGTGAGTTCTTTTGAATTTTGAATCCCTTGGTTGAGTCTACACTTGCAGTCATCCCCTGTGACTAGAACAGGTAAGTGTTATGACTTGCTTACTTAAAAAAATCAAACAGCATAGATGTTGTTGAAGACCTTGTTTCTTTTTTAGGATTGCTCCCATCCCATTTCCCGTGCTTTTTGTATCCAGTGCTTTTGTACCATTACTTTAATCCACTTTGATTCGTTGGACATACACAGAGGTGTTGCCAGTTGGAAACAGGCATGCACATTTGTGTGGTCAACATAAATCCATAAGTGCAAGGGTTAGAGGAAGTGGTAATTGATTAGAATAAATGATACAATTCAGGAAAAAAAAAAAAATCAACCCAAAACAGACACACAGAGGAAAAAACACTGATGGTCTTCCTCCCATCACACAAGTCCGTTTTAGGGTGTTCTAAAAGCAGTCATTTTTTTAACAAAAACTGGTCCTCCCATGACAATTTGACCTCGATGATAGCATCAACAATACTGTCACATTGTTTTTCAACACAGAAATATTTCTGGTTTTAAAATCCTCACACTAATTATCCTGCAGTAGTTACTATTTGACTTCACCATATAGATGTGTTCTTACTTGAAGAAATGGCGTTGAGCTCTCCATCCGCTGCAAATATCAGATTCATCAAGGCTCTTTATAAAAACAAATGTGAAAAGAAAGGTTTAGCAATTGTTATGCTCAAAAGTACATGCATTTATGAGAGTTACTCTAGGCAAACATGCATGCTTTGTAAGGAGGCATGAGTGAATAGCCAGACAGTAAAATTGAGATAACATCAGCATCTAGGCCTCTAACAAACACAGAGTCCATTTTGCTCAGGCTCAGAGTATATATATGGGAAGATGGACTAGATTATCTAATGACTTACATTGCATTAGTGCTTCAGAGCCCCCCAAAGAAGAGAAACCTTATGAGCACTCTTCAAAATGACTATTGAGTTTCATCAAGAAAAATTAGTCTGAGGTTTCAAAGCAGCAAAGCACAAAATTTTTTTTGTATAATTTCATTGTAAACAGTTTTTTTCTTACTTTATGCCATATTTCAGTGTACCAAATAGATTTTATTATAATAATTTCATCGTAATTTTTTCACTCAGATCACAAAATAAATCACATCATCCTTTGCACAGACTATTATGTTTATTTCCTCATTGTAGTGATCTGTCCCTTATTTATGACTGCCTGGTATTCCTGTCGTAAATGGTAATGTTGCTTACATGGAAAAATAATAATAGAAATGTATTCAAAGTATCTAGCTAAAGTTAGCTGTTGGCCACTATAGTCAAGCAGCTGGAAAAAAGCTAGAGACAGTCAAGTTCAGTCTGAGCCAAGGCATTTCAGTCAAACATATGGATTCTCATTAACTTTAGTTGGCTTTTCAGGTCTGTGTTCCATATGTATGCCAGTTTGAAAACTCAAAGTGTTCCGTAAATTTATCTTATATTTGCTTAGTCTAACTTACATTAAAATTTTTTGCCCATTTTCTGAAATTTCAAAATAAATGTACATGAATCATATGTTTTCATTGTAGACTGAATTAGGAATTTAGAAACAAAATAACTCATTATACTGGCCATGAAGTGTTCAAATAGAAAATATATGAAGATTATAAAAAAGATACAAATACTACTGATGAAAGCTGAGAGAAACTAGATATTAATGAATCAGATAGTGCATGTGTTAGATCCAGATGTAGAAAGGCTGTAGTATTTCTTTTGCCAGTTTGCCACTGAAGTGAAAATTTATAATAGTGTATTTTGACCCCCATGCGTAATTAAAATTGGTGGATCAACATATATACATATATACATATATACATATATACATATATACATATACATGTATAAATATATATACACATATCTGTATGTGTATGTGCATGTGTATGTATATCTGTATTTTGTATATGTTTCTTAAACTCCTCCAGGGATGGTGACTACAGCACCTCCTTGGGCAGCCTATTCCAACACTTAACAACACCTTCTGTGCAGACATTCCTTCTTACTTCCAGCCTGAACCTCTGATGCATCTTGAAGCTCTGCTCTCTTCTCCTGTCACTGGTTGCATGTGAGAAGAGGCCAATCCCCACCTGGCTACACCCTCCTCTTAGGGAGTTATAGGGAGTGATAAGGTCTCCCCCGAGCCACCTCTTCTCTGGGCTAAACAATCCCATTTCTTCCAGCTGCTCCTCATATGGCTTAGTCTCCAGATCCTTTGAACAGCTGTGTTGTCTTTCTCTGGACTTGCTCCAGCACCTCAATGCTTCCACCAGTCCTTCCTGAATTGTGTCCCAGATCTGGACACAGAAGTCAAGGTGTGGCTTCACCAGAGCCAGCTACAGGGGAAGAATTGTTTCCCTGATCCTGCTGGTCACACTATTCCTGCAGGAGCCAGGATCCCATCATCTCGACCACCTGGGCATGTTGCTGGCTCGTGTTCAGGCACTCTGCCCCAAGACTGCAGCATTACGGGGCCTGTTGGGAGCCATTGTCTTCAGTATTGCTTGGTTCCACTTGCAGAACCTTGTACTTCATATGCAAGGGCACTTGGAAAGATGGGATACACAAAGAGATGTGCTGTCTGACCAGCAGGAACTCATCACTGTTGCCACCTGTCCCACTGTGTTTAGCCAGCTGCAGAGAGGGTATAGAACCCTCAATATCATGCATTTGAGCCCGCTGTTGAGCCTGTCCCAAGGAAGGCAGGCTGTGATTACAGCTGTCTGTATCTCTCTCGTGCTAGCTGTTACTGTCCACCTACTCACTGCCTCCTGGAGCTGGGTCACTGAGCAGAGTCCCTGTAGCTGGGCACACCTTCCCCAGGGTGTTCACACCTTCCCCAGGGTGTTCCCTGCTGCAGTCCCATGCTGACCTAAGAGCAGGGCACAGTCTGAAGGTGACACCCGGGTGTCAGCATGTCCGCAGTGGAGCTCTGTGGGCACTGTGTCAGCTGTGGTGGGGGCAGAGCTTAGACAGGCCATGTTTTTCTGCTGATTGGGTGCCACACCACAGCCTGGTTGGGCTGGCAGGGCCCTGGCAGCTCCCTTCCCATGTGAATTACCACTCAAAGTGCTGTGCAGAGCCCTGGCTGATGGCCACACCCCATGTACAGTGCTTCTGACCACCAGTGCTCCCCAAGGGCTTCCTTGCAGTGTGGCATTGGCCACTACTGGTCCTGTCCCTGTCTGCTTCTCTGTAGGATCGTGATGGCTCCTCCAGCTCTCTCAGAGGTTTCTTCTATTGAGAAGAAACCCCTGCCACCCTCAAGTCATTAAGTGTGTACTTGTATAATGTAAACTTGAAAAAAGAAATTGGGAAATTTAGTAGTGAAGTTTCAAGAACATCCTTATATCACTTTGAGTTCTAATTCCTAATGTTCTGAAGATTTCAGAATGCAGTGCAATTTAAGAGCCTTTATGTATTGTTACACTACCATTAATGACTAAACTCTTTCATTTCAAGGCATACCAAAAACATCCTTCTTGCAGTTTTCTTAAACTGGAGTTGATTTAGGAGAGTTATTCCCATCCTTCCATTCAACTTTGCTTTTTCAAGATAAGAGCACTGTATGTAGAAATGGAAAGATGGAGCAGATAAAAATAACTCTGTTCAATCAACTTTAAAAATCTGATTTATTTTGACAATAGGAAAGAAATATCTTTTCTTTATTTGTGATTTTACACACGCTTATCTAGAGGACTAGTGGCTTGGATTGATACACTATTTTCTCTTTCTCATTTGCTTTCTACCATATCTGTGGAGATCCAACCTAAATGATTCTGTGATTCTAATAATAACAATATTAAAAAATGCTGTGAATAAAATAATACAGATTGGTCCTTCAAAAAATAATATTTTAATGCATGTTTTTAGTATTCCTTAATATTTGCATTTGCTTTAGAATTATTAAAAAAAAACAAAGATAAATTTACATTAGTTGATGAAGAGAATTAAAGACACCATATGGGTAAAGGAAGAGGGACAAAAAGCAGCATCCTTTTCAAAGATCTTCAGTTCAGTTACATAACAAATCTGCCACCTCATATAGGATTTTTTTCAGTGTTTCATGATTTACATAGTCTACTTGATTACATTTTAGCTGTTACTGAGTATGGAGAAGCTATATTCTCAGTGTAATTGAATTTGCAGATTTTTCTGGTGTCTTGTTTCATGACCAAATCAGTATTTTTAGTTAAAAAACTTCAATTCACTCTGTAGCAATTTTTCATCCCCAATTAATTTGCTCAGTGCAGGTATGGAGAAAATGTCATGCTGACAAACACTCACAGCACTTTACAGCTGTGTGGTATCATCAAGACAGTTCTGTCATTTTGGAGAATTTCACAACTGGTAGAATTACAACATCCTGAGTACTAGATACAGAAGTAGAAACAGCAAGGGACATAAATTATCTCAAGCAATGTGAAAAACAAAAGTCTTTGAAAAGAAAACAATGTGAGTAAACCCTTTTACCAGCTAATTGGAAGGGACTGACTTTGTGATTCAAATCACTTAGTAAGCATGACTTCAGTTTTATAGCCTAGTGATCTCCCAGAGTTATAACCAGCTGCCCTACAATCTCCAGACTGGGAGTCAACTTCTTTATGGCAAAATGCATCAGAAAATGGGCTGCCATTGAGTAACTTCATGAGCAGCCTTCCCTGAACTGTTAATCAAAGTGATTGGCACCTGGATTTGAGCCCTCCAGGTTAATCCAGCTCACTAAGCCACTATGTTATCAATATTTCTCCACAGTCCTGTATATTTATTGTATTTTTAATAGAAGTGCACCACATCGAACATCTGTTACAATCTCTGTAATTTAAAGGTAAAGAACAGCGTGGTTATTCCTGCATGATCAATGTTAGATACTCCTTACATATTTGTGTTCAAATAACAGAGCTGACCTCAGACACAAGAAAAGTAGTTCTCTAGGATGTCATATTGATGAGAGGCTTGAAGTCATAGCTGGATCTGGAGGGAAAAGAGGAATCCTTCAGGTTTAATGTCAGCAGCCCTGCATTCTGCTGAGCTTTTGGTGGTTTATTTAAGTGGCAAAGCAGGTTTTCTAGACATTAGTCTTAGGATGATGAGGACAGACAAACTGCTTTCTGTCAGGAGGAAAACCATGTCTCTGCTACTGACAGCTACTTCCCTTTGGTATCTGTTTCTTCTCTTGGATTGCTTCTGCTAATAGAGCTAGCACAAGCAGTGAACTGCACAAGTGTAGAGGAAGGGGTCACAGTGAGGAGAAAAGTGTTTGGAAGCTGGCTAGTCTTCACTGTTTTCTCTGACACTCATTAGAAACCTTTGGCAGGGAGGGATATGTTTATTCAATGCTTGAAAGGGTATCAAGTCCATAGGTGGTAGAGGCTGGTGAGATGTGCAGTCAGGAAGGCTGTGTGGCCATGTCAAACCAAGAACACCAGGATTTGGTATCTATTTTTCCAGGTCTGGTACAAAATTTATTCCCTCATGAGATGTTCAGTCACATCCATATCTTGTTGACAAAACAACCTGAGGTAATTTTTCAAGTAATTTATCTGGTGTACCAGAGGCCTGGTATTACCATTCTTTCCCAGATGCATTATTGAATTTTCTCACAAATTGTCTCTTCAATCATGGCATGTCCAAACATGAAATCTAGAAAACTTATGAAATTTTTCAGTCTTTTCAGTAGTGTTTTTTTCTGACATGCAGCCTATCCATAGCAAGTAATTTGATTTGTTAATATTGTATTTTTTAATTTTGGAGATAAACATAAAACTCTAAGCTCATACAATGATTTCTAGTCCCATTTCCTCATCAAAACAAATTTCTCTGTTCATTAAGTGGTCTTGGTTGAAAATATTCTAATCTATGTTGCTTTTTATGTGAGTAAAGATAAATTATCTTTTTTTTTTTTTTAGATTTTACTCTTTAAAAGGAGTATGAAATAGTATAAACTTTATTAAGTAAACACATTTTCCTAGTTTCCTTGGTGAATTAGGATTATTAATTAAATGAATTTATTGCCTATGTATCCACTCCCTTTTGTTTGCTATCTTTCGAAACTATGTCCTAGAATACAATTAAGGTTTTTCATTCTTTATGCAATAACTGAAACTCAGTCAAAATATTGTAAAGAGAAGAAAATTTTGTATTATGTATAGTAAATATTAGATGTACCTCAATTCATTTAGAACTACAGTTCCTGATTTATGGGGGAAAAAAAAGGAACTCTTTCTGATGCATTTTGACAGAAGCTTGTCATTCCTTTTTCTTGCTTTCTTTTTATGTAAGAAGATTAATTTCTTTCTATTCTTCTTTCCTTTCTTCCAGGACAAAGTCTTAATGCAAAACAGAAGATTGCTCTAAGCCTGTATGACAACTTTTCATCTTTTCTTCCTATCAATAAAAGAAAAAAAAAAGTTCAATTGGTCTAACAATAAGTAGTGTTGTCCCCTTACAACACAAAAATGTTTTTTCAGTAGTGTCATGCATAACTGAATCCCATGGAAACAGGTGTGAAAGCCCTTAGTGAATTAGCTGTCATTTCAACTGCATGTATTAGCAGTTCAAAACCGCCTATTTTTGTGCTGGAACAGCAAACATTCTTCTATGCAAACTAATTAAAAAAGGAATGAATACTAAAAGGCAATTCAGACTCCAAAGACACAAAGTTTCAGTGGGGATGTTGCAGATAAAATGTATTAACACAACTGATAATTTCACTTGAAATTGAAGGTAACTTTACTCCTCTATAAAATGTCATTTATTCTAGAATTGAGGCTTTACCTCTGATTCAACTCTGAAAGCTTTTATGGTATGATTATTTCAAGACACCAAATTTTTATTCTGCTGAGGACATTTGGAGAACATAGTTATCTAGCTCTCATCTCCAAGGTCAACTCGTGCTGAAATTCCATATTTGGATATTGCTTTCATCTATTTCCTATGAAAATAAAATTATATAAGGAAAACAGGTATTCTCCTTAGTGCTCTGAAATAAGCATAATATTATTTTTTTCAAAAAGACTATTGAAAGCAATTTTATTCAAGGGCAAAAAAAGTCTTGTGCTGCAATTATTGGAATGAATGGTCAGTTTTCCAAGACTGAAGACGCTTGTAATACTGATTTCCTTTGAATTAAAGATATTTTTTGTATCACTGTCAACTGTGATGAAGTGAAATGAACACTGTCCAACATGCCTTGAAAACGAAAAGCTTGCAATTTACAAAAATACTGTCTGTCATCTATTTTACTTATTAGACCTTTCAGCTATCCATATTTCTTCAAAATATGACCTTCCTTTTACCCCAGCTCTCTGCAACTGTTTGGAAAATCAATGGCAAGTTTACAATAACCAGCATGAAGCTTTACACACTATGGAGAAGAAAACATTTTGATAAGCAAATGGATTTCAATGTCAGCCTTCTAAGCAGTTGCTACAGACAAATGATTTGAAATATTATTGAAAATATACTGTCTTTTCACAAAGTTACTTTTCTTCCCATGCAAGGCACAGGAAATTGAATCAGCTGCAGTACTGAATCGAATGTGCTGTCATTGAAATGTGTGACCCTGTAGTAAAATAAAATCGGTGTCCAACTGTCCAACGTTTCTAGACCTTACTGAACTTTTCAACCAAAACAATTATATTTCTGCTTTTCTATTCTATTCTTTATTTTGCAGCATAAAACTTTGTGACCTTTCTGTCAGAGCAATACATTGGAAATGGCAGTATGAAAAGTGCTTGGGCAATAGAGAACCTTCAGACCAAAGCTATAATAAATCTTGTCCTTTTCTTTGTGTTTCCAGAATTAAATCTCTGCATTATTTTTTCTTTTTCTTTTTTTTTTTTTTTCCTGGTGAAACAAAGATTCATCAATGGTCAAGAGATCTGTATTGAGAAAAATGTCAGGATTGCATAAATATCATATTCTTGCTCTATTAGCTTATTGATTTTGGATTCTGTTTGAATGTTACATGGCAATTCAGAAGCTGCCTTTGTAAGTTATGGTTACACCATTTTTTGGATACTGCTGGTGGCACAAGTATATCAGGTGGAAGCAGCTGAAAGAGTAAAGTCAGTAACTGACCATATATTTCAAAGCAGAAGATTCTCATTGTATTAATTTCAAATGCTGTAGTGGCTTCTGAGGTGGATTTCATAAGAAACAGCAAATACATAGTTGAAAGCTCAGTGATCAAGTGTTGTAATCTAACCATTAAACATACAGTCACAAACCTGTCAAGACTGGATGCAACAATGGATGCAAATGCAAGATTTCTGAGTCCATTTTTTTGTTTACTTGAGAAGCTAATAGGACATGTGAGAGAGGGAGTTGAAGTTCTTGTGAAGTCTGTCTAGCCATTTGGTAAATTTGTGGAATATCAGTCCCACTTATAATGCCAGGGACCTTTTCTTATAAGAGAGTTTTGATGGAGATCTATGATAACACAAAACAAAATTCTCAGGCTCCTTTTTCTCTTGTGATCTTCCACCAAGCTTGAGTCTCACTAGCTTCTCCAACCTTCTCTAGCTACACCAGTTGTTTAAATAATATGAATTTCCCTTCTGCCTTGGCATTCAGAGATTTTTTTTATGTAATATGCTTATGAGAGAAATTGTCAGGGAAGTGAGGAACACTGACTAGGCCAAGAAATGCAATCCTCACAGAGACCTCCTTAATGGGAGACTGCAGTGTTTAGAAAATCCTTCTGTGAATCTACATCATTCATCCAAAATCCTCAGGAAAGAGTTTCCAAGCATTTGCACAGATTTTTGTTTTATGTGTTCATCTTTTTGCAGAAGAAATCCCCCCAGTTAATCTGTGAAGGTGAAAGACTGAAGGCTAGTTTTGTTGGTTCATTATCTTCTGATTTCCAAAACTAAAGAAGACTCCTTTGATCATTGTCAAAGAGGTTCTCCTATTGTTCATATTTACATTTACATTATAAATTTTTAATATCTGATTTGCATACAAGAGGCCAGGAGCAATTAGCCTAAAAAACCTATGCTGTATAAAAGTTTGATGGCAGCTTTGCTTTCCTATACCTTGTTTTCCTTCCCAGTAAGAATGTGAACACTGCAACCAAACAAGTTACATTGAAGCTGAAATGACTGCCAGGCAAATTTGACAGAAGCTTTTTATCTGAGCTAGAAAAATGAAATTTAGCTTTGAGAAGTCATTGTCAGTTGTACCAATCAACATTACTAAAAATCCCATGAGTTTCTATGTAATTCCTAGTTTTAGTAGAACACATAAAGCATTTCACAACTAATTGTTGTTATTGGATGGGAATAGTTTTGTAATAAAAAATTTGAGTTTTTTAGAAGAAAAAAATTGATTTGCTGATGAAATGTCGGATGACACTTTGGGAAATGGAAAATAATTAAAATTATTAAATAATCTAAAAATGGATTTTTCGCAGTCCTGATTAAAGAAAAAGCAATGAGACTCTTCTGAGCACTACATTTAAGTTTTAACAGGGTCAATGGAACCATAGGAATGTTTTCCCTGAGAATGTGTTTTTCAGAAGTCTATGTTTTTGACTTATGCTTAACTTCATGGTGATGATTTTGAACATACACAATTAAAATTTTATTTGTGTCAGAGTTAACAAACATTTTCAAAAAGGCACATCAAAATGGTCATCTCACATCTGCTGACTAGAAGCAGATATTTACACAGTGTTTGAATTATAGTTTCATTTTGTTTCCTTCTAGAAAATATTTACACACATGTTTTGCATGCTATTTTTCCATTTAGGAATGAAAATATTTTATTAAGATCTTTGAAAAAGCTAAACAATAGGTGAATTATAAGAGTCTAAATAAATTGTAACATTTTTCCCGGGTATTTAAGATATTTTCATTATTTTTCACGTTTAATGCATTCTATTGAGATTTGGGCCAGGTGGCATCAAAGTTGAATCACTGTCCCTAAATTCATTTGAAATTAACATCAACAGCAATGTCAATTGCTTCCAGATGAGACTGTTTCAAAGTTGGGTTCCATGTAACATGAGTTTTGGAAAAGGCACATAAAGAATGACACGGATAGATCTAAGTTAAGCAAAACTGTAATTTTGTCCTGCTTCTTATGCCTGCTTCTACTGTATTAGCAATGTTGCATTCAGTTTTGGTGGGGATCAGGAGTGAAGTGCTCAAGACAGAAATTTGACAATTACAGCACAGTACCTATTTTCAGAACTGTAATTGATAAACAAGATATCTCTAGGAGACAGGTAAGGTACGCTCCATCAACAGATCTTGGCATGAGGTTTACAACACCTCAGGCTAAACAGGCAACAGAAATCTCTGAAGAGAGGTACTCAGGAAACTTTCCCTCTCTCTTGGACTTAAGCACCTAAAACTAGGTCTGAATGAGGTACTTTGTGAAACTGGAATGCATAACCCTTAGCTGCTTTTGAAGCAGAGCAGAAAGCAAAAAATCTTATTTGCCTAATCCTTACAGGCCTGGGGCTTATAAACATTCCACGTTGATAGTTTCACATATGCTCAAGAAAGTTAAACAGAGGTTATATTAGTTGGAGAAATAGTTCTTCAGACCTGTTAAACTCTATGTGAAGAAAAAGAAAGACTGTTGGAATAGAGTCCTTTGCCTAGGGCCCCGAGCTATGAACTTGCAGATTTCATTACTGAAAATACAGGGGGTTTCCAAAACTCCAGAGTACTGGAGCTATTCAGCTGATTTTCCTATTTGGAACAAAAGAAGGAAAAATTAAATAAAATTTTTAAAAAAATTTTAAAGAAATTAAATATATATGCTTTAAAAAGTCACAAATTATCAACAGTAAATTCAGTGTAAAATATAAAGTTCCAGTTGTCAAAACTTTGATGTCTAAAAGAAGTTCATGTTAATTTTTGTAACATTTCAGAAAAGCTGAAGGAACTTACATTCATTTTCCCTTGTTTAATTGTCTGCAGTAATTTTATTCCTAGTCAATTTTTGGGTTACCATGGATATATAGCAGTATTTTACACAGGTTCTATTTAAAAAATTTGAACACGAGGTAGACATAACAAAGATGTAGAAAAATTGGAAGAGAAAAGCACAAGAAATAAGATGTTACACTGAAGATGATTGTGTTATGCCTCAAACATGTATATGTTGTATCTTTCTGTACTGATCATTGCATAAGGACTGAAAGCCACTGGGAACTAGTCTTATTTAAATTCCAAATTTTATTATTACTGTCTGAAAAAATAACCCTTAGACTGCTAAAATTTGGTCAAAGAAAGTGAACTTGAGACATGAAGAGTTGTGATATCTGACACGAAGAGAGAAGATATTGTCTGTTAATCTGGTTCTTTTTTTTCATAAATTATATGTTTACCTTGAGATATTAATACATATAGATAAATAGTACTTGGAAACATTAATAAGTATACTTTTAATAATATAAACACAGATTAATTAGCAGACTCTATGATGAATATAATAATATAGTTACGCATATGCAATTTACATTCTATTCTGTCATCACAAGAACCTACTTGACTAATCTATGGATGCAATATCTATCACATTTAGGCATATATATTTGTGCCTTACTTAATGCAAAGAAAATCTGTGTGGAACAGCTGCAGTTTTCTGTTCTTAAAGGGCATAGCATGCTATGCTACTTTTATTGTATGGATGTTTTCTCTCAGGTGAAAGTTTAACATTTGTATCTCCATAAAATCACCAGGACAAGTGATAATTGCTTCTCTGAAATAGCTCAGAGAAGCTGTTTGGAAAGTTCTCAAGAAGAAAGACATCATGTGCTGGCCAAACGAGCATTTTGATATCAGTTATTATTTCTATTTGGAAATGGCTGAGAAGAAGCCAAAGACTTGGCTACATTGTGATCCTTTCAGTATGAGCTGAAGGATGATGCAAAGCAAATGTCGACCTTCCTTTGAAAATCAATCTTGATTTCTTAAAGGAAACCATGTTTTTCTACCCAGCTTATTATAGCAGTTTATTGGTGTATTTTTTTTTTTCTGTAGAATCTGGTTTTGAAAGATTATCACATACAGTACATAATATAAAACACTTAATATTAAGGACCATTAAAGAGAACTTAGAGAGAGAAAATTGAAAGACATCCAATATGAACTGGAGTTTGATTTTGCCTAAACAAGTCCTAAGACTGCCGGCTCTTTGTTGAAAGTGTCACTGCCTCCTTTTGTGCAGCACTGAAAGTATTGCTGCAATTCTTGACTCGATGACTTCGTACCATCTAGGTACCCTCCACTGCAGTGTGGCAACATGCATTCCACTATTAAAATAAAACACCAGCCCTGGAAAAGCTGCCAAACTAAAACAGATGGATAGAAAGTGGCCTGGTTTAAATACTGAAGTTCAAATCTTTGTATTTTCAGATGTCCTGTTTTAATACTTTTAAGAACAACTAAGATAAAAGTTTTAATAATTGTGATATTTTAAGAAAATCAAGGTATAAAAGAAAAGTGATGAAACTGAAGAAAACTGGACTCTTTTTGGATTTCACTCTCCATTTTGGCTGGAAACATTTTTAAAAGTTGATGTCGCAAAGAATCAAAAAGACTATTTTGAATGTGTGTGCTATGGCATCCAAGCAGATCACACTGAAGTTAATCTTTAGTGAGGAAAATTTTAATTTTTTTTATTCATCTGAATATTCTTCATAATTAGATTCATGTAGAAAGTATAACAAATAAAAAATCATGCACAGGACATAATAATGAAAAATATCTAGTTCTATTCATAGTCTCATTGAATGGTTTGGTTTGGAAGGAACCTTAAAGATCACCTCTTTCCAACTCCACCTGCTGGACCATTCCCTGATCTCTAGTGAACAGAAATTCAGCACGTAAATCTTAGATGGTGAAAGAGAGTATAGAAAGAATATTATTATCTTTATTTTTGAAAATTGTTTTTACTCCTCTGAACTATCAACTACTGAAAATTTATATAGAATTTTTTGGAAGTATGTTGGGGAAAAAAACCCAAAATTCAATATTTATAAAATGTTGGGCCTAAAATAAATAACTGAATTTTAAAGCAGAACAGCTTTGATTTTGCATTTACATAGATGGTGGCACTCAGGGCAATGACATGGACAAATTACACTTTCATCCTGATACTTTGCCTTACAACTGTTACTTTCCCAAACAGACACATAAATAGTTTTCAAGGTGAATATTGATTGTTTATACACCAATATATATGATTTTTTTTTGTTTGTTTTTAAGCTGTAAAATCACACTAAATCATGGGTGTTCACAAAATGCCCTTCTAATATGCCTGAATTTTTTGACAGATAATTGCACTCAAAGTACTCATATCAAAGAGCAATATTTAAAGACATATTTCCACAAATACAGTTCCTAAATTCCCCTTTCTATTACCTGTTATAATGAAGATGTTTGCATATTTTTGGTTGGGTTTTTTAATGTTTTCATAAAGGAAATAATTTAGAGTTGGCTGAATCTTACAAAATGGCTTTTATAAAAATTATTTTAAACTGGAAGTCAGATCCATCCCATATTATGCCTCTCCTATTTGTTATCACTGTTTTTTTCTGGTCTGTGTGATGAAATCTATTTGCTTTCACAGCACTTGAGTCAGAAATGTTGCTGGGTAAGAGCTAAACAGAGAGAAATCTGCTGCAAAAGCCAACAGAAATTGCGGCAGCTAGAAATCAAATTGATCTAAATAAGATAAGAAAAATGTGTATCTTTCTGAGTTTAAACAACAATCTTCCATCTTCATCTTCCACAAGGGGTTTGAAACTCTTATCTTTGACTTAGAGGTGAATGAGATATGGTGTAATTCAGAATTTCAAACTCTGGGGTCAACATACTTAACCTTGAGCTCTCTGAGAGGATAATCAGGTACTTCTGATGAGGCTGGCAAAGCTGACACAGGGCCTATGTGAAGCAGATGAAAGTTGGGAAGAACTGTGTCTCAGAAGGAGTTTTAAAACAACAGGAGAATAAATGGTGCTGGAAGTGAGATGTTAAAATAGCATTTTAGCAAAAAAAATATATTGAGATAAGAATGAGGAGGAGTTTAACTAGTCAGCAGCTTTTGAGGAGGCCATAACCGGGGAAAAAAATAACCGACCAAACCACAAAGCAAAAGCGAGAGAGATGTATTTATTCTTGGGTAGGAAAAGGTGACAGACATTCCCAGTACGTGAGGTAGGCAATTAATCTTAGATTTCTGTTAAGCACCACCACTGCTGGCAGCCTGTGAAGCACAAAAAGAGAGAAGGTCACAACCCCCCTTGAGAAGGAGTTCTGCCTGGGTTTAATCACACTGCTACCTCTAGAGCTCCACGTGATTGTAGGAACACAACACATGAAGAAAAGGGAGCATAGGGCAAATTAGTAATAGCAAAAAATATTTGCTATGAATTAGGCCCTTTCTCACTGTTTTGTTCTTGGCTTATGTGTGTTTGTTACTTTGACTCTTTACTGAGTACTGCATATAAAAAGGTCAGAATTTCTCTTAAGAAAATTTCTGTACAACATGAATAGGACTTTTTTTTCCTCCAGCAGAAACAAGGTTCAACTTATAAGAAACGAAAAATTATAAGGATCAGAGAACAAAACAACATCATCTCCAGAAATAAAATTGTGTTTATTGTCAGTTGCTTTATACCCAGTTAGGAGATAGTTCTGAGATTCTGAGAGATTTTTAGATCTGTGCTTGATGGGAAAAAAAGACACATTTCTCATTCTTATTATTTCCCCATTTCCCACACCAAGAACTAAATTACAACCAGTGACATGGTTCCATATGTGCAACAAATGCAAAATTCCTGAATGTGTTCATAGTACAACAAAATTCATCAGCACATCAGCACTGCAGATGCGGGGATATCGTTACTTATGTTGTGTTTGGAGAACATTTGTCACGAAGTAGAAGAAAATCAGATTTTTTTTTTCCTGTGCATTTTAATTCAATGTCTCATTAAACTTACAGTTTTCTGCTAAATTGAGTAATCAGTTTGAATACTGAAAGTCTATTTATCACATAAGAAATAACATTATGTTTTGTGGAAACAAACCGTATTCCATTTGGAAGTAAGCTTTCTCATCCAAGGCATAAATCAATTTCAGGCTTTTAGCATCTGAAAAGGTAAAATTTTCCAAGCATACTGAATTGTAGTAATAATATCAGATATCAGAGTACAAAAATAAATCTTAAATTCACTTTTGTTTTGAATAAATATTTTTTGTTATCAAAACCTGCATGTTTAGTAATAGGAAATGAAGAGTTCTTTTCAGGACAAAATATTAATTTCTTATTTAGAACATATTTTCCTTAGAAGAAAATATTCCAAATAGAATAGGGTCAGGTGACTAGCACATGATTTAAAGGGACATTGTCTTATTTTATGAATATATGTATATGCTTAAATACTTTTAAAAAGATAGGAAAAGCCGTTTACACAGTATATATTTTTCTTCATTAAATATATAAACATTATAAATATTTATCCCTAATGGTATACTTTTTTTCTGTTCAAATTAATATAGAAATTTGTAACAGAACCATAGACTTAGTCAATTCAGTCCTAGTTATGTAGTGAATTGATTGATGCAACTCAATTAGTCTTGCTTAAAAAAGAACCAGGCAGGATTGTGTTATGGAAGGTTAGGAAGAGAATATAATCACACGCTGTGAAGACATTGTCAGTGTTTTACAAGGGCAGTTTATAATGACCATAGACAGCTTTAATGGATATAAAATACACATGTGGAAACAGAACACTTCCTGTACAATAATAAACTTAGTATGAGAAACTAAAATTAAACTAAACATTATAAAGAATAGGAAAAGAGCCCTTTCACATAAGGAAAAAAAAAAAAAAAGTATTTCCAGTTAATCAAATGCTGACTACTGTGGAAAAAAAAAATGTAATCCAGGGAAAATGAATTTTTACACGAGGGCCAGTCTGGCATAAACACATTCCACTGATATTAATACATCTGTATAGAATACATTGTAAAACCAGAACTTTGATATGGTGAGTAAAAAAGAGACTTGTGTCTCTGCAAGTATTAGTTAAGTTCTAGAATAAAATGTTTGCCTCCATGTCTGTATCCCTTTTATGATTGCTTTCTACTGACATCCCAGTAATAGGTTTTCCTCCATGAGAATAATCACAGAAAATGAGTCAGCTGTTACATAGCTGAAAGCTAGATTTCACAAGAAAATCCCAGAGCTCTGCATGATTCCAGAATCTAAGAGTCAAATTACTTATGTGGCTTACTTAACAAGTTTGTNAAATTACTTATGTGGCTTACTTAACAAGTTTGTAATTACTCCTATAATAAAATACAGCTATTACAAAAAACTTGTTTTCAAGTACATAACAGAAAAATCTAGCTTCTTTTCCTTCCATTTTATCAAATGAATAAGGTCTGCATGGATATATGGTCAAACACCAGAGCAAAAGGTGTTTTTTTCCTGCACAGCCCTTGGAGATGCATCTGCAAGGGTCCATTCCTGAATAAGAGTGCTGCAGGGGACTCGTGGCTAAAATAATCACTGAAAGA
>VWYP01032513.1:9815-21657 GCA_013400435.1 Pycnonotus jocosus
AGAAAAAGAAAAAAAAAAAAGAGAGATTTATCTAGAACTGGACTGATAGCAGAAGGCATGAGCAGTCTTAAGAATGCTTGGGGTTTTTTCTTTGTTTTTCTGGACACCCACTAACATTAGCTCAGTTGAAGTTTCATGGGTTTGGAGACGCAAGATTAATTTCTTATTTCTAACAGATTTTTGAGAACTTACCATCTGAAAAACAACAATTCTCCTATTTTTAGAGGGTTTTTTTCAAGCTGTTTCTCCTTAAATGGTGTGGTGAATATTGTCTATACAGCTGTTTGAAGAGAAAATGGGATTGTCAGATCTATAAATAAAAAAAATACCGCTTATAAATGTTAAAGATCTTTATACACTTATTTATCAGAGATACATTGAATTATAGATAAGCCAATATTTCTTTGAAGCAAAGGACTGTCTCAAAATAAAAAGTGTATTTAAAGCAGATGGTGGGGGTGGAGGAAATGGAACCAACAGCTTATTGAATGTGTTTGTTTAGAATTGATACCTAGGTGATTGAAATATTTTCATAGAAGTTTTAATGTAAGGAAGAAATTCAGGAAGAAAATGTAATAGAGTGTGATACTGTTTGTCTCCTTATATAATGTGCATGTTGTGATAAAGAGATATCTTTAGAGATCTCAAAGATATCTTTAGATGTGTCAAAGATACATTTTGACATCTTTGCAACAAGTAATGTAAAAAGAAAAGAACTGCCTTCATCCTCTGGATATTATGCAAAAGTTGTTCCCTGGACTATTAAAGACTGTTTTGCTGCTGTGAATGAGAGGACGCACATCTGAAAAAGCTGTAGTAGTATTTGAGATTCATATTAAAAACTGGTAAATCTGATTACCCTTTTATTTCATGGTTCCATTAAAACAGTGGGCAACGAGCACTATTCTTACTGTGGAGAAGAAATAATGCTTTTCCTTAATTAAAGTTGATTGTGTATACCCATGCCTTTTTCTTGCAGTACGACTGTCTTCAAATAAAACTGATTTTCTCAGTTCCATCAATAGGGCCAAGGCTTTCCCCCAGGTTAAGATTAGCAATGCAGATATCTTTGAGCCTGAGAGCTTGAACCAGCTGGAAGAACAGGAACACTCTTGTTCATCTCCCCTGTTGTCAGAGTCAACACAGGTAAATTTGTTGTTTAAAAGCCCCATCAGAAAGATTACTTAACCTTCTTTTTAATTTGTCACAAAAGCCTAGTAAGTGTGAGAGAAGGGATGAAGAGGAATAAATAAACATATGTAAGTCATATGTTATACTGAAACTAATGTCACTGTGCATGCATTCAGAAGTAATGTAATAAAGAACCTTGCAAAGACATGATTCAATTACAAGAATACCACTCTCACAAATATGTGTAAAGAATACTGCCATTTTCACACCTTTTAAACAATCAGTTCTACTTTCACACAGCAGTCTCAAGTGGACCTTAATTCCTTAATGCCATAAATAATTCCAAATGTCTAAAAATAGAATGTGCTAGGACAAGGGAAGTGACATTACTTTTGTAATTAATTCTACAATGCAGCAACAAAGACTTTGTTCCTCACTTTTCTTTGTCTTTTGCTGGAAGATGTGGCAATTAGAAAGTAAGAACCAATAAATCAAATAAAATCCTCCTCTTAACTTTACTTGCATTTAAAAGAACTGACTTAAAAACTCGATATCTTACCAGCTACAAAATAAATATGTCCAGCCAAGAACGGTTATTGTTTGGAAAGAAGATGCTTCTGAAGGAAATCTGATTTCACACTAGCTGTGACTTGTCTGAAGAAGACAGGTTTCTTGGAAAGGCGTAACAAGGGGATGATGGTCAGCTTTCTTTCCAGAATTTCCAGGGATTCACACCTTTGGGTACAACAAAAAAGAAGTTTGTAGTGGGAACAAATGAGCAAACAAGCACAGGATAGCAGAGGGGAGGGGAAACTAGCTGGTATGTTTAGTAACTATTCAGGTGTTACTAGTATGTTATAAGAAGATCTAGCACTGAAAGATCCGGCACTAAAAGATCCTTTCACATTTTACCTAAACAAGTATTAACATGTTAAACCTTGGGAAAACTTTCTAAAAGTAAGACTAACCAAATATACAAAACCGATATAATTTGTAATTTCAGTTGGGACATTTCATAACAGAAATTTTAGGGTTGTTCAGTTCAGCATTTTCAAAAAACAGATAAAATATAAGTCTGTCAGGAATTGCTTAAAAACAGTTGGTTCAGCTGTGGCCCATGAGAAGGATTTGCCATTTTCCTTTCAACCTTGTTTCCTATATGAAATTAATTCCAGAAATAGTTTTGCTTCATTTTGAGCAGTTATATAAGAACAGGAATGGAAAAAGCGATTCTTTGGCAACTTACATTTGTTAAAATTTGTTTCAGGATGTGAAATGGATTTCTGTTGCAAGGATGGTTTTAGTTATTAGACTAATTATTAGACTCTACCACACATATATATATNTGTTTCCTATATGAAATTAATTCCAGAAATAGTTTTGCTTCATTTTGAGCAGTTATATAAGAACAGGAATGGAAAAAGCGATTCTTTGGCAACTTACATTTGTTAAAATTTGTTTCATTGGTGGCAGGATGTGAAATGGATTTCTATTGCAAGGATGGTTTTAGTTATTAGACTAATTATTAGACTCTACCACACACACACACATATATATATATGCTATTAAGTAAAATGGAGAGCTGTGGTAGCTTTTTCATCTCCTTGCTACTATTATGTATCTCTTTTTAATTCTGTTTACCTTTCTTTTTGTCATTTGCATTTAATGTCCAGTTTGATTTAGCAAAAAATGCAAGGCAACAATATTGTCTGCAGGTTATTCAAGAACCTTTTTAAAGTAGTATATACTTCAAGGAAATGTTCTGAATTTAGATGCTGGTTATTAAGTAAGATTGTGTAATAATCTTGTGTAAAACTCTGATTGCTTTTAAAATTAAATGTCCCTGTGTAAATAAAATCTAGTAGATATGTATGCTACTCAGTGAAAGACAGGACACATAGCCCCTTCAAAACACAGATTTACAGATCTTCTGAACAGATAAGATATTGATCCAAACACTTTGTTATTAGTATTTTTTCTACTGAGTGGCAAAAATATCCCATTTCACCAGACAAAAATATGGCTGTAGATGCACAGCAACACAGAAAAGAAGATGGGAATTTTGATTTATGAAAGAAAAAGGGTGCAACAGACAAATAAAATTAAAGAGAAGATTACAAAAAGGAGGTGTTAAAAGCCTAATGGGTAGCAGGTGGAGTGGACCACAGAAGACAAACTGAAAACAATAATTTTTTTGTTATACTTTGTTACAAATGGATACGAGAGCTCAGTCAAGTCCTGCTGTTGACTCAGGTTTCTGGCAGTAGCTCTGTCTGAGGCAGCCAGCACCCCAAATGTCTCTCAATCACAAGTTCTTTATAGTGATTGATCAAGTCTATCATGACATGAATTATTTATTGAATAGACATAAGGAAAACAGACATGAGACTTTAACAGGCTTCTTACTACACAGGATAAACAAAAGAAACACTACTAGCAAGTTCATAAGACAGCACACAGTAATAAAGGTACCCACATTACAGCTAGCAAAGGAATAGTATAGATTAGGAGTCAATGTAACTTATCAAGGAATGACAGCGGTGTACAGAAGCCTCCTTTCACTCAACTTCCAGAAAAGTAACTCAAGGCCAACATCTCAACTTCCAGGACACCTCCCCACACATCCAGGGAGTGCATAAGAGATTTCTGATTTTATGAAAATTGTGGTGGACTTTTATATTTTGTAGAAGTTCTGTCTGTCAGTCAAGAATTTTTGCTTGTTCTTTCCCACACATTCAGGGAAGGATGCTTATTGCTGGCTAATGATATTTTACATCAAAGATAATTCCCCACAAGGCAAGCTATTCCAGCTTAACTGAACCATGAAGGGAAAAAAAGATAAGCTTTTCCTGTATCAGGGCTGAAAAGTCCTGTCACAAACTTGAAAGAAAAGAAGCAGCCTCAGCCAGCTCAACTGCCCCTCTAACTATAGAGTACTGGGCACATAGCTTTGAAACCAAATATCATGGAAAGTGTCTGCTTAGGACAGGGAAAAAAATTGTCCCAAATCAACAGGGTTTTCTTGTTTTCTTTACCCCAGTGGCACTAAAAATGCCTATGAAGATAGACAAAAAGAAAAAAATTGAAAGCCAACTAGATACTTAGTCATGGGAGAACATTGAACAGCAGGGATCTTCCTGCTTTTCTGGTTTTCTATACTATTCTTAAACAACTTCCTCAATTCTTTTCTTTCTTTCTTTCTTTCTTTCTTTCTTTCTTTCTTTCTTTCTTTCTTTCTTTCTTTCTTTCTCTCTTTCTTTCTTTCTTTCTTTCTTTCTTTCTCTCTTTCTTTCTCTCTTTCTTTCTTTCTTTCTTTCTTTCTTTCTTTCTTTCTTTCTTTCTTTCTTTCTTTCTTTCTCATGGTTAATTTTTCAATTTGAAGAGCCATTGGTATAAAGCATGCCTCATTAGCTCATGGGAGGTAGTAGTCTCCATTAATTCAGTTCTCAGTTCATTTGCTTTGCATACAGTTATAATTAGCTTCAGAATAACTCTGGTAACTTCAGCAGATTTATAGCTTCAGTTTTATTCTGCATTTGGCTTTTCCCTCTTACTTCAATGTGTTGTACAAGTTTAAAAAATCAAAAACAACGATTCCTTTAGGGAGCAATTTAACTTTGCAATTTTAGAGTGACAGTCTGTTTACATCCCTGTGTCTGTTGAGCTACATAAACAGTTAAAACACTGAGCTTTACACAATCTCCAATCATGCTTTCTTACAAATAGGCAGAAATTCACACTGATGTGCATTCTCTGAAGAAGCAATCCTATGCCAAGCCTGCCAGTCCCCACCAGAGTGGATGTGGCAGAACAGTAACACACCTCATGCCCTATACTATTCTGAGCTAAGGAAGGAATCATGCCAGTCTTTTAGTGACATCCTATAGTCAAAAGAGGATTTGGTCTATCCCTTGTGGGCATAGTCCTGTAGTAAGGATACACACAGAGCACTACACAATTCACACTGGTTTATATAGGCTGTCAGGGCAGCACTGCCATTTCAAGAAGAGCAAAGAGTTAAAGACAACTGAGCCACAGCATGTTCTGACCACTTTGTAAAGTTGATACCACAGAACCATGGAATTTTTGCAGTTGGAAAGGACCTTTGGAAATCATCTAGTCCAACTGCTCTTCATATTCACATACAAACAGTGTCAATGTATTTAGTACATCAGTCCACCCCTGGCCAAGCTGATGATTGATTTCTCCTTGTGGCAAAAATACAATGCTTTATACCACTATATTGGGCCATATGGAGTAAGAGGAGGGAAATTAAACCCTTCAGAAAGACTCCAGAACTTTATATAAATTACCATTTTCTTGGCACATGCCAAGGCACCACCACCAAGATGCAAACACTTCCAGGAAGAAGCCACAGCCTCTACTAGAGATAGGTATCCCTAAGGAATACCTGATGTTGTAAAAAAGTTTAAGTGAAAAATATATGTGATAAAAATAAGTCAAGCCCCTCCAAAGACACCATTTGAGAACGGAGCTGGTCAGCGCAGGACAAGGGTGGGAGTTATAAGTGCTAATGTTAAGAGCTATGCTGCAAAGACTGCTGTTTTCCTGGCTTAAATACAAGTCAGTCACAAAGCTCTGGGATCTGTGTGCATCCACAGTGTGCTTAGCCAGCCTGAACTGTCTGCAAAGCCCACTGAGAACTCCAGTATTTCCCAAAGAAAATCAGAATCCTACAGGTTAATGCTCTATAACTCTTATACTTCTCCCTTTTTTCAAAAGTGAACTAGCACTGTCTAAAACAAAATCAGGCTGTGAGGAAGTTCTACCAATTCTTCAGTTTATGGTAAGAAAGAAGTAAAGTGATATTGTAAATATTGGTAACCTGCCAAAATCCTATTAACTTCTCTACGTGGACTACTAAGTTGTGCCTTCTTGTAGCAGTCCATATGCTGACTCTCAGATCTTGGAGAACAACTCTCCCCCACGGTTAGCCAGCATGGGATCATTCTACTGAGCCAGAATGGTGGTGTTCCTGGCTCACTCCACATGCTTCCAAGAAAAATGTTTTATTTGCCCTTCAGTACCATCTTGACAGCTCAAAAGTTAGACTCTCAAGGATGTGATCAGTCCACATCACTGCCACCAGATGAGCACCTGGCAAACCCAAGCCCAACGCTCAAGTAGGGCTATAATCCATAGGTAATTTCATCCTGCATACTCACAGGAATGATTAAATTATGTGCCTTCCACAACAGACCACCTTGCAAAACAAATTGTTGACAAAAATCCAAACATGCAGAAAACTCAGCTGACTTAGTACCTGTAAGACTCCTGGCAGAGCCTCATGAGCAGAAAATCTGTTTGAGCAGCGTGTGCTGATCAGACTTCAGACAGGGCCTGGCATCTGGAAGGACACAAGAACAGTCTATTTTCCATAAAACCTGGGTCATCTGTCCCAGATGGTTGATTTTGTGATATCATTCCTCCCAAACAAGAGTCTTCCCTGAGACAACTAGTTAAAGAATTTTGTATTATATTGGACCTGCTTCATTGCAAGCGCAAAGGAGATTCAAGCTATGTCATTGAGGAGATGGTTATGAAATAATTTTTGATCAGTTTTGATGTAGAAATCTCAAGAATTGCTCACATGTCTGCACAAATGCAAGGGATTTTCATCCTGCCAGCACTTTTTTATTTTTCGTTTGTCAGATAAATTCTCCAGCCTGGGGAGATTCCAGAGGAAGATGATCCAAGGACTGGGAAGGCTGCCATATGAGGAAAGTCTGAGAAAACTGGGTTTGGTCAGCATTGAGAAGAGAAAGTGAGACCTTGGAGACCTTATCACTATGCTCCAGTATTTAAAGAGTGGCTAAAAAGCCTTTTTAGAAGGAGTCACATGGAAAAGAGGTGGGGCAATGGGTAAAACTTACTCATGGGATGATTCCAGTTGGACACAGGAGTACTTTTCACAATAAAAACAGCATCTATTTGAATTATCTTCCCAGGGAAGTGTCAGATTCCCCAATATTGGACACTTTTAAGATTTGGCTGGACAGAGTGCTGGGTCATGTCTAAATTGTGCTTATGCCAGAAAAGGTTGGATCCTAGAGATTCCTTTCAATGTGGTATTCTATTATTATATGATATTAAAATAGATGCTTGTAAAAAATAGAAAAAATATAAGATGAGAGTAAATCTTATGTCACTTCAAATGCTGGGAATCTCTCCATGGATGGGATCTGTGTGGCACACCACAGGAAAATCTATTCAGTGTCCACTTGGTGGTCTATGAAATCAAGGTGACATCCAGAGAGAGCCCTGGATGTATCATCCCTCCCCCCAAGTTTTTTTCCACCCCCCAAGCAGGACAACAGTTCCTACAGCACAGCTGTGGCACTTGGAAATTGTGCCCTACAGTAATGATTTCCCTGCACAGGAAGCCCATTCTCAATGACACACTTGGCACACAGTCAGAGGCTGCTGTTTGCAGCAGAACAGAAATGCCTGAAACCAATTTGAGACACTTTATTTCCTGGGCCTGCAGGAGCTGGAACAGCCCTGTGTCAGTTTTCAGAGTGGTGATCCTGTTTTTATCATCCCAATTATCCATCATACAAATGGAGAGGTCTTAGGTGAAGTATCTAAGGTTACCCTGCCTCAGTCTGTTGTAGAACCTTTCTTCTGTAAACAATAAAGTATATCATGGCAGACCTAGCAGGATACAAGGACTAATTGCTGAAAGAATCCATATTTTAAGCTGGAGAAAGCTTTGCAAAAATTTTATTAATATTTGAAAAATACTATTTCTCCCTTAATGCATCAGTACTATCTCTCTTCATGTCTTTTAGTTAGAGCAAAGCAGCGAGATGCACAAAGCTATAATCAAATGTTTTTGGCTGAATTTTCTCTACCTTTCCTAATTATTTTCCATTTAAGAATTCAGTCAGAAGACTTTAAAAGTTGCCTATGATAAGGTGAAGGCTGCAGCAGTAATAGACTGTCTCCGAGTTTTTTGAGAGATGCAAAAAATTGCTTTTAAAAAAATTACAAGCGATGCTGTGAAAGTTTCAACATCTGGAAAAGGATCTGTGTTGCTAGCTGCCATGAATAGTCTCTAATTATACTGAGAGTCTTAATACCAAGAAACAGGGGTTTTCAGCATGGAATGGTGGGCTGCAATCAAATGCACACAGTGAATTCCAGTTCCAAGAAGTTAAAGATGCATTGAAAAGTCATAATGAAGGGTACAATTGGAAACATTTATCAGTGATTCTGTTCCAGCATGAGCCAAGCAATTGTCTGAAATCACTGGAAGCTGGTCTGTTGGCTATTCAAAATCTAGATTGAAGAGCTGATTGAGCTTGCATATAATTTTTTAACAACTTAAGCTTTCCAACTTCAAACCAATGGGAGTGTATGCTGCATGATTGAGAGGAACTTTGACTAAGTACATCCAAATTCTGCCATTATATCTTCACATAGTCCAGATTTTGAACAGTTCAAGCCTAATTTCCCATGCTTAGCAGACAACAGTAACATAAGTGGAGGGCCAGGGCAATTCTACTTGTTCTTTTTCATAATTTAATACAAAGCAGGAAAATAATGGAAGAAATTTGGACCCAGATCCCCATGGCCTCTCAAAGCTTTTGTAGTTGGGCTTTGTCAACAGAAAGACTCCAGCCGCATTCTCCTGTGGGTTTTCCAAAAGTGTCATCAGGAGCCTGAAATAATTACATTGCCTTTTGCCATGTGAACATACAATTCCATGATCATCTTACCTGCTCCATGTTTTCTTTTTTTGTTGCTATAAAGATTTGTTTATATGATGAATAAGTACAATATTATTGCAATTCTTCTGTCAACTGAAAGCATCAATCTGAACACAGTTCCTTCATTAAAAAAAATCACCTCTTAAGATTAAAAAGTAGTCTCTTTCAAGTGGTCATTAATAAAGAAACTTTCATGTAAGAGAAAGATGGAGACAATATTTGGGATGCCATCAACTGAGTATATCTCTTAACCAGCAAAGATCCAGCAAATTTGCCTGAATACCAAAAGCAATGGACATAGAGGAATGGAGGTTATCCCATATTGTTCATAATTTAATGGAAAATGGGTGAACTGATCGTCAAGAATTATTATCTAAAAGGTGCTTCAATTTCTGCATTTTTAAAACACGAAAGAACGAGGGTTACTCACGGTGACAGAAAGCTTTCACTTCTGCCCAGACAGCTAAACATCTCCTACTAAGCAATTTTTCAGCTGTGATGAGTTTTGTGAATTGAAACAGAGAACAATCTACAGAGAGTCTGAATAAAGCTCTCAGGAAGCCATCCCTTGACCAAAAATTCTTTCTTTCCCTTTTACCCTGTCCAGATAGAGCTGAGCCCATCTTCTGCCTATGCTGGGCTCAGGTGTCCTGACAGAGAGGTTCTTAGCATGTAGGGCCCAGTCCAGTACCAAAGTCACCTATCATTCCTCCCCAAAGCCTTGCAAAGTGCTCCTTCTCTTAGAAGGGCAGGCAGAACACTGCCTTTATAAAAGCACCATGAAAAGCCAAATGATAAATCAATGTTCTTTCAGTCTGAAATTAAAATCTTTGTCAATTGTAATGGCAGAAATATATATTTTAAATTGGACTCAAATTGCTTTCAGCAAAAAGACATTTGAAAGGATCATGAGCACATTGAAGTTTCCAAAAACATAGCAGTTGCCAACATCAGAAATCCCTGGAGTGCAGTAGAGAACAAAATAGCCTTCTCCATTGAATTTTGCCTGCAGAAAGGCACTGCAGCCTGGAGCGGCTGGATGTGTGGAAAGAATATATTTTTAAATGAGCATTAGTACATGAGTAGGTCAAAATACAAACATAAAAAAAAGGGTTGATATTTCAAAGACTATAGAAGTGTACCATTCATTTTACAATTGAATGCAGCCTAAATAACAAAGCTGCAGATTTTTGCCCTGCCAGGATTCAGTTCTACAAGTGGTTAATCAGTCACCCTAACAGCAGGACAAAGCTGAGAACTGCTTTGCTTTCTTGAGGGTTATGTTGTTGGCGTTATCCTGTAATGACACAACAAATTCTATAGACAAATTTTGCTGCAAAAGCAATTTCTCTCATTTTCACCTTAAGAAAACCTGCACAATAATTAACTTCACAGCAGTTTCATTTGGCAAAGTAACACAGCTCATAAAATAAAATATTCATTAATAATAGATTATGAAAACTGCAGTTAAACAATGATCAATTAATGTAATAGCTAACAGCTATAAGGGTATACAGGACTATAAGAATATATAGGGCATGGTTCTTCACAAAACTAAGATATTTCAGTCTAACAGTGTTTGAGGGATTTTGGAAAAAATAACTCTAGTAAAATTGCAAAGGAACCTCTACAAAACAGATTGCCAGGGGTGCAGGGAGCACTTTTTACAAAATTTTGACCCATTCTACAGAACACTTCCAAGAGTTAAATCATTGATAATTTCTCCAAAAGCAAGTAATATATTTCTTCTAAAGATTTCAAGGACCAGTCAATGGTTTCTTCTCAGTGATGACTCAAACTGCAAGGAAACAGAATTGCATTACATATAAAACCTGATCATGATATATGGTGGAATATAGAAGGAAATCACTGATAACTGTGTTAAATCAAGCCTTTTGTTTCCATGTTAAAGTTTTACTCTTTTACACTTGTCTTTCATAATCCCCTTAATTTCAATTTGCTGTTGATTAATGGGAAACAAAACAGAAGTCTACTAACCATGTTTGACTGTGATATGGTGCAATTTTTTCCTCTCTCTTCTTTCTTTGCAGTATCAAAATTTGCTAATTAATTTCTGCCAGAAAAAGAACTTGAAGCTCAATGGACCTCCAGTCTAATGCTTCAGCTTTCATATGTTAAGCACCTGCAAAACCTTTTTGTCAGGAAACAAAACAAAGGCAATAGGAATATTTTGTCCCAAGCTGTTTTTTTAAAAACTGTGTAGCTCACCTTTCACAATTGTTTTACCCATGCAGCCTTAATTGTGCCGGGAAGTAAACCAGAAATAGCAAATTGACATGTCCTTTCTGAAAAGAAATGTTAGAAACAAGCGTATATGATCTCCAGAATGCAGAAATACATTTTGATAAGGATAAAAACCTACTTTAAAGGACGTTATGTCTTTCTTCCCAAGGGATCAGATTTTCCAAGGCATGAGTCTGAATATGAGGTCAAGCTTTCTTTAGTCCGTGGATAAAGCCAATACAATCCAGAATGCCTACAGAGATGCTGAGCTTACCAGCCACAAAGGCACCAATATAGATGCCCATGCCAACAGATCCTTCCCTCCATGTCCAAAACCTGCACAGACTGGCATTATTATACAAGATCCATAGGAGAGACATGCAGTTTAATGGTAACCTATATAATATAGAACCATGAAAGGGCCATGAATATAGGTGGTAGCACTTTTGGATGAGGTGAATGACTCTCCAGCCTCCCTTTGTGGGGCACAGGATCCAGCTACTAACCCCACAGAGTGTGCAAGATGTCACAGGACATCTGAAACCCTTCCACAGGACATGATGCACGACTCACAAGGGATCTTTTCTTCCTGGAGAGGTTGCTGAAGCCCAG
This sequence comes from Pycnonotus jocosus, assembly GCA_013400435.1. NCBI lineage: Eukaryota > Metazoa > Chordata > Aves > Passeriformes > Pycnonotidae > Pycnonotus > Pycnonotus jocosus. The sequence goes on from VWYP01032513.1 coordinate 21,536, forward strand.
GCAGTAAATATCACACAATTGAGTAGCACAGTTGCTGTTACAATACAGCTTAATCCCACACTAGAATCTTCATGTGGGAGTTTGGACAGCTGGAAGGCTTGTGGACAACTAAAATCAGGAGG
>VWYP01032517.1:0-24447 GCA_013400435.1 Pycnonotus jocosus
CACTTCTAGAAGGGAAATAAAATCTTCACAGCTGAAGGGATATGCTTATCTGCTCTTGAAGACACTGGTTTCAGACTTATTTGGAGGTTAGATACTCATCTAGCTGGGCTTCAGGTCAGACCCAGTGTAGTGATCCTCGTGTTGTTCCTATCCATGTGCAAGTCACACTCCCTGCAGCTAAACTCTTCCTGATGAGTCAGTTTTGTCTCCCTAATTCTCTCCTCTTAAAATCCCAACCAGCCTCTCAAACTGAGTGCATAGGAAGCAAAAAACACCTTGGGGTGCTGCTGGAAAGCAAATCTCAGTAACAAGGTGCTGTTTGCACACAGCTCAAAGATTTGGCAGCTCCTCTTACCCAAGCCAGTAGAAAAAAGCCACCATTATCTCCCAATCTTTGAATGTTGCTCTGCACATTTAGTGGCACTGTGTTTACTAGTCAGTGCTGGTTTTATTTGTGAAAGGGGAGCTGCAAACAAAGGTCCAGCTCTTGTCTCCAGGAGCGGGGGAGGCTGGATTTCCTGTGGGGAGGAAGCTGGGCAGGTGGTGAAAACTTTGTGGAAAGATTTGTTTTGCCAGCTGTGGTGTGGTGGGATACATCCCAATCACCCCACACCTATGGCTCCTGCTGCTTGTCAAACAGCAAGAATAAAACCTCAAATCTCTTGGGGTTTGTTCAGACTGGAAAGTGCATCCTTAGAGCCAAAAAGATCAGCAGAGTATTTCCTGCCTCCAGCCTGCAGAAAGTGGGATGTCAGTGAGCAGCAGCACATCTCCAGGGCCAAGAGGAGACAGGGAGAGCCACTGAGGAGCAACACAAAGCCAAATACTGCTGGAAACTACAAAGAGCTGGAGACTGTGTAATATCAGTGATGTAAGGGCTGACCAGAGCAGAGAGAGATTAATTGCTATTCTTTCTGCTACAGACAGTACAAAAGCACCCACACTCCTCAGCCCCAAGCCATACCCTGAGCATAAGATCAGTGAGTTACCCATGAAGGGATGAAAGTTCCTGGTGCTCTGGGGTCAGAGCAGGCAGGACATCACCAAGCAGGGCTGCTGCTCACAGCACAGATTGAACAGTGCTGCAAAAAATTCACATTCCCCCTCTCCCAACCTCCTGTCCTATCTCGGTGTGGATGGGGAGTGGGAGGGTACAGGATTGGTGCCAAGAGGTACCTGAAGATCCTCCAACAGAACTGAGGGAGGAGTAAATAAAGAAGCAGATGAATTTAAGTGCTTGGTTTTCCAGCTCATGCAATGAAAAAAATTGTGATTTTTCTCAACTGGTTGCTGGAGAAATGCTCTCCTTCCTACTGGCTGGAACTGCATGAAGCATCCCAGTCCCAGGCCATGCCTGGAGCAGGGTAAATGATGTGCTCTGTAAAATATGCTCAGGTTTCAGTATCAGATTGGCTAAATATGCTTCTGAGGCAGCAGGGTCTTCTCCATGCTAGACTTTGCTGATGTGTTTAAAATAGCTCCTAGGCTTCAGCAAATGCAGATTCCTGCTCTCTCTGAGGCTCCTCAGATCCGTCTGCTCAGGCTGGCAGAACCCAACTGCAAGAAGCAACAAGCTGCAGGACCATCTGGCTTCAAAACAGCAGTGCCAGGCAAAGCACAGCCCAATGCAGAGGAGCAAGAGCAGGGGCCACCCACCCAGGGTGGTCTGTGCCCACCACATCCCAGCAGGGCCACCCAGTGTCCCCAAGGCACGCCTCCACCTGCTTCCTATGGGAAAAACCATCTCTGTGCATTGAGCCTCAGGCTGAGGAGGGACAAGTCACCTCCCCTGTGCATCCCTTCAACACTCAGCACTGGTGCAGGGGTAGATTTGGGCCCCATTGCCTGTAGGGAATATCAACAGGAATGAAATAGGACATTTTTGTTTTCAGCATGAGAAGTACTTGCTCTGGCACATCAAAAAATAGATCAGGACTCTGATTTCTATAGGAGCACTCCTATACCTGGTTACAAGGTGAACATTCCAGGTGACTGGAAGAGAAGATCCATGGATGTGAGTATTAGAAGAACATTAAAGGGGACATAAGGAACATAAGGATTAGAAGAACATCTGGGGGACCTGGGTTCAAGTTTTGTTCTGCCACAGTCCCTCTGTATGAACCAAGAGGAATCACCATCCCTGGAATGATTTAAAAGACATGTGGATGTGGCACCTGGGGACATAGTTTAACGGTGGACTTGACAGTGCTGGCTTAATGGTTGGAGCTGGTGACCTTAAGGGTCTTTTCCAACCTAAAGAACTCTATGATTCTATGATCATTGTCCAGTTTGTTAACACTGACCCAGAGTTAATGGAAAGCAATGCCATTTTCTTTGCTAAGAGTGATCTGGAGGAGGAAAGACATGCAAGACTGCAAAGGGCTGAGCTGTTGCAGAAGAGCACAGGGAACATCCAGTGCAAGGAAGCTGAGGGTGTACAATACATTTGGCCTGGTGGTAATTTATTCAGTGCTTTCTTACATTTCCACTTGGCTTCCTCTCCTGTCCCAACCCAGCTGCCCACCCTCTCACTGAATATCTGATTTCCCAGCTGGTAATCCTCACCCTGTCCACATCCCTGCTGAATGTGGTCTAGACAGTCTAATTGTATATAATCCTAGAGCTATACCAACACCCCACACTAAACTCTGCAGTTCTGTGCACGCCAGGGATTCATTTGCACACGTATCTGCTGAGCAGTCAGAGCACTCTCATCAAGGAGAAAGTTGGGGATTAAAAGGTGAGGATGAGGTGAAGGTGAAGGCACATCCTCCCCAGTGTGGGACAGACAACACTGCCTCTGACTGATTTTTGATTATGACACGACAGATGTTGAAGGGAGTCACGATGTCATCTCAGAGCACCTCGTGCTGTCCTTGCTCTGCTACTGCTCCTTGCATCTCTCGCTCTCCTCCTGCCACAGCCACCCCTGTGACCCAGCCATGGGTATTTGTGCACATCTGAGAGGGGCACAACTCTCTGCACCCTCTGCCTGCCTCACAGTGACAACCACTGTATGCATCATGGGTACAATTCAATGCTGCTGTCTCATTTCTGCTGCAGGACCTAGAAATCTTAAAATTCCAACCTCCTTTCCCTTTTGTCTCCCTTCCCTTGCTAATGAGGGAGTCAGCCTCAGTAGGGCCCCCCATAAGGGATGCTGGGAGACCCAATCTGAAGAGCTGACCTCTGAAATGACACCCTGGCCTCTGCTGAACTAGATAAGGTGCTGTGGGAGATTCTGGGAGAGGCTGCTGCACAGTGAAGACATGGCTGGCATTTTTGCTTAACACAGGCTGTTCTCTATCAGTCTCAAGGGCTCATCAGTGTGCAAGCTTCAAGTTTTGGAAAGTGTGAAAATGAGCTGGATGAAATCAGGAAGGGAACTTATCTGGCTTTGCAGTAGAGGCAGGGGCCAGATGCCGAGAGGTTACTGGGAAAAGAGATGACAAGGGTTTTTTTTATGACAAGTGCTTATATTCAATCGCTCACAAACATTCTTTGTCAGGAGAGGATGGGTGGGGAAGAACAACATCTTCTATGCTTTGAAGTGTTAGAAATCGAGACACATTCTTGCTGTGGCAAACACCCTTGCAAGTTCCAACAGCCACATGCCCCAAGGAAGCAGTGGAGCAAGTGGGAGAGCTCTTTGGCAGATCATGTTGTGGTGTCACACGGCTGCCAGCATCCTGAAGCATGTCAAGGCTAAAGGGGAACTTCATGGGAGTCAGGGGGAAAGGACAAAGAGGGGACAACCTTGCCTTGGCTCTGGGGTCTTTGAGGTGCAACAGGGAAGGTGTTGGAGTCAGGTGACGGACTTTTAGGGACCTGTTCACAGCAAGAAAGATTCAAACTGACTCCTCTTACACAGAGGACATCCTGAAGGAGATTTATGAAGGGGAGAGAAGTGGGCAGTAAGGGGACTCTTGGCAGAACTGATCTGCAGGTCAGTGTGAAAGGACAGCCAGGGCATATCTGTGAAGAAGCCAGCTCCTCTCACAGACATGCACAACTATCAAAACACTGCTGGTGAGGCCAGGTTTCATTCTTCTTCCTTCCCTTCCCTGACTTCTTTTTTGCCCTTTCCTTTTTTCTTTACTCTACCCAAAGTAAACACACTCTGCTCAGACTGCTGCCCTGACACAGCAAGTCAGGCTGTGTTTAACAGCAATCCATGTTTTCAAAGCTCCTCCAGATGAAGTGTGAAGGACTTCCAGCCCGGCTCACAGGCTGACTCCCAGAGGGGTCAGTGGCTGGTGCACAGAGCAATGTGCTTCCTGCCCTGCAGCAGCAAACGAGAGGTGGATGGAGGAAACAGATGTGGAAAATAAAGCCCCCCTCCCCTGCAGCCTGTCTCTCAGAAGCTGCAAAAAGCAGATTTGGGCTCTTTTTCGGTGTGGTGGTAATTGCTCAATTTTGCTAATGGCAAAGGGCTGCTGATTCTGGCAGTAGGGTTATCATGTTGCCACGCAAACACACAAGGCAGGACAAAAACAGATTTTGGTTTTGCCTCTTGCTATTTTTCTTACCATTAGTCAGGTAAAAGCTTCACAGGGCATCTTGGTGGGTTTCTCAGATGCAGCCAATAACAACAGTCTTCTCTTGAACAGCTGAGTGCAGTGGGTGTGATAACTCTGGTCATCTCCCAACTGGAGATGACTGCTGGTCAGCTGGAAGGCTACAAGTCAGGTACAGCCATCCCGAGTGAGCAGAGCAAGTTTTATCTCAACATCTCCTATCTCCAGAGGAGAGTGTTCATTAGAGCTGCCATTGTCAACAGCTCAGCTCTCTGCTAGGGAATAAATACACCATCCTCAGATGCAGTGACTGCCAAAAGCCTGGGAGCATAAACCCTGAAACACTCATTGGGTTTCCTCTGAAAAGAGAATTTGACAGGACTAAACTTATTTTCATGGAAAATTCCTGAAAGATGGGGACTGGAATCTGCTCTGAGCAGAGGCTTGCTGATGCCCATTAAATACTATCTTGTACATTATTACTGATGCACATGCAAACTCTCTTATTCTAATTGGAATATTTAGCTGAGAAAAGCCATTGTGGAAATTCCTGCAATTATTAGCTACACACTTTATTTAGTCTTGGATTGCATTGAATCAGGAAGAGAAGCCTGATAAGGGTTTGGAAGAGGGTTTAATTATATCAAAATATTCCATAGAGAATAAACCCATGAGGGATGTGGTAAATCTCTTGGTTAAACAGATATATGTGGTCCCAAAATATCCATGCAGCTCTCAGTTTTGGTGAATTTCCCAAAGAAATCCCTTTTAGTTGATGCCATCTCCCCCAAACACCTGGGAATCCAGAAGGCTCCCAATGCATCCATGGTGCATCTGCCTTCCTCTTTCCTTTGGAAGAGAATGGACATGGCCATGGACAAGAGAAGTTTTACAAGCCAAGCACAGAGCCAACAAAGCTGGGACTGCTGCCTGGGACTCAGCCATCAATCAAATAAATAATCACTAAATGAAGAAAGCACTGCTGTTGCTGTCAAAACCAGAGGAATTTTTATCTTCAGTTTCACAGGAAACTGGATGGGCCCCTTAATCTTCCTTGCTTAGGGAGAGGCAGGAGTGGGAAAATACAACTCTTGCTTAGGAAGAAAAAATTATGCAGATAATGTGCAGTGTTTTTGTCAGGCTTTTAATTGCTGTTGCCAAGGAAATGTATATGCTTGGGTCAGGGATAGTGTAATGACAAAATGCAAACAGCTTGATTCATGTTTGTAGAGAGACAGAGCCAAATTCATCCCTGGTGCAATTGGGCCGAAATGCAGAGACAGATTTGGCTTGTTATCTAGCTAGCAGTTCTGTGTTAACATGTTCTCCCGAGCTATTTTACAAACAACACCTAATTTATTAAATGGGAAAGTTTAGGAAATGTTTTTTTCATGATTTACTGCTACTTGCCTGCCAGTTGTTCGAACAAGACTCCACCAGTCTGTTCCTCTTTGCATTTTTATTTGCTAAAAGAAATGCTCTGGCTTTGGGATTTCAAACCTGCCTCAGCAAGCTTTTAAATCAACAGCAGTAATCCCTTCACCCTTGGTTATCACTTACGTCTATGTCTTTTTTTACAAGACAACATTTCTAAAACAATCAGTAATTATTAAATTCCCATTTGCAGTATCACACTGACTGTGCAATACTTTTACTACCAATCTGCTGTGTAAATTATTGCCGTAGATCACAGTTACAACTTTAAAGCAAGGGGCTGGAATTAAAATACTTCTAAAGGTCTCTTGTTCTTTAGTGTTTCCTCAGTCCCATCTCACTCATATCCTCATCCTGCATAATGAAGATCAGTGGGAGCTTTGCCACAGAGTGGGATCACGTACATCAATCCAGGCTGTGATCATGGAATGAGCTCCACGTGCCTGGGTCTGCACAGGACCCACTTTGACTTCAGCAAAGTCCTGAGCACGACTCAGTCCTAATTTGTGATTTCAGTGCCTCATCATGCACCCCAGCTGGTGTCAGCACTCAAGGCCTCTTCCTTTGTTATACAAATTGAGAAAATGGGAGCATCTTGCTTCCCAAAGACAAGGAATTCGGGAATGCTCAGCTTTGAAATCAGGGCACATCCATGCCCAGCTACGTTTAAGGGCTCAGATCTCGGTTTATCTCCCTGGATATACAGGCACCTCTTCCTCCTCTAGCAGAGTCTGCAATAGATTCTTCCAACAAAGCAAAGGTGACATCGATCCCTCCTGAATTTCCAGCAGAATCGGAGAGAAAAGATGGGCTTCTCTAAAAACACAATGAGTTTTCAGAGGAAATACCTTCTCCAAAAGACCTCTGATGTAAATCTCACAATGAAAAGGAAAATGTTCCGAGGTTTGCAATACAAAACTGAAAATTTTGTGATTCTAATCCAACATTTTTTGAGTTTAGGGATTTACAAAAAGCCCCAAAGATGCCTTTAGAGGGAACCTCCAGTTAGCTGTTACCAGACTGGATTCTTGCAACTCAGTGATACCAAGTATTGATATGGAAACTGTCAGGGTGGCTAAATCTTGTTCTAAAATACCAAAGAGGAAGCAAGCTGAGGAAGAAGAGAGGGAGGGGTATGAACAGATCTTTGATAAGGAGAGCTCTTAGCTGTGGAATGAATTTGCAGTGCAGTTAGGGGGGGTTGGATGCTATCTTTAGGAGCCAGGAAGCAGGAAAGATTAATCCTAATCTTCCAAAAGACCTTGCTACCCCAGCAGAAAATGACAGACTCTGTTGGAAACTCCACATTCTTCACTCTAATTGTCACCAAAAATATCCACAATGTTCTTATGAAAGTGGCAACTGGAAGCAAAACTAAAAAAAAACCCTATTAAATTAATCAACATATAAAAAAAAATAACTGAAGACACAGAGAAGTTAATCTGTTCCCTATTTTATGTGATAGGTGCCTCTGTAGTACAGAACCTGATGGAAAATCCTGAAAGATGGGTGCAGTTCCCTACCAGCACTCTGCAGAATTGCAGCACAGTTGATGTTTTACGTAGTTTAAAGAACTGGGATGTCATGGAATCCTAGAATTACAGAACCAGGTTGAAAAAGACCTCAAGGATCATCTCATCCAACTTCTCCTGGCAAAAGCATGGTCTAGATGGCCCAGGATCCAATCCAGGTTAATTTTTAAGTGTTTAATGTTGAGGAATCTACCACTTCCCTGAGATGATTTCAGTGGCTGATTGTTTTCATTATGAAAAGTTTTCCTTCTGTGTCCAACCAGAACCTCCCCAGAAATAACTTGTCTAACTCATCTTTTCTACGTGACTCCTCATAAAAAGCCAGTCTCCATCTTCTTTGTAGCCATCCTTTGAATACTGGAATATGGTGATAAGGTCTTCCCTCACCCTTCTTTTCTCAAGGCTGAACAAACCCAGCTTTTCCTCATACAACAGACTTCCCAGACCTTGGATCACCTCTGTGGCCCCTTTCTGCACCCTCTCTAGCCTGCCCACACCTTCTTTTGATGTGGGGACCAAAACAGAACACAGAATTCCAGGTGTGGCCTGACAAGTGCTGAGTAGAGTGGGATGATGACTTTTTCCTCTGTGCCCTTGTGGATGCAGCTCAGCATCGCATCCTGTTCTTTCTTTGCAGCAGCAGCAGAGATCACTCACCCCGACCTTGTTGCCCAGGTCCCTTCCCATAGAGCTGCTCCCCAGCTGGGCTGATCCCAGCTTTTGCTGCACTCCAGGATTGTGTTTTCCCAGGTTCAAGACCTTACACTTGTCCTTGCTGAACTTCAGAAGGTTCTTGCTAGCACATCCCTTCAGCCTGTCCAGGTCTTCCTGTAGAGTGGTTCTCCCTTCCAAAGTGTCCAATTCCCCACTCAGTTTGGTGTAGTTGGCAAAATTTATCAGGGTACACTTGACCCTATCATCCAAGTCAAGGATTTGTTGCTAATCAGTCCTTCACAAATATCTGCTGTTATTTTTTGCCTGTATAACCCTAATGCTGTATATTTTTAACCTACTGTTTACTGTTATCTGTCACACAGGAATGCTGGAAAAGCTCAGGTTTAAATAATTTGGAATGTCCTGGAGAGATCTTATTTTGTTGGCTTTGTTTTCAGCTTCAAGTAGCTGTTACATTTTGTAGACATATAAAACCACATTAAAAAAAATATAAAAAACTCCAGGATCAAATTAGGCTGGTCCTGGGTAAACTTAACAAAGTTTGTCTATTTCCTGTCAGACACACAGACTGTTCTGCTCAGGAATTTGTGCTTTTCAGTCCACATTTAATTCTATTTGCTGCCTGATTTCTATTTATAATGCACAAAGCAATATTATTTGCCAGTAACACTTTAAACAATGCCAGCAATATACTGCAATGTGAACAGTATGGGAAAGAGGAGAAGGCTTTTCTAAGTGAGTTACCCGGCTAAATTTCTGTCTTGTTTGAAAGTACAGAGAACCACAGGAATGAACTACAGGTGTTCAAGGTTCACACTGGAGCCTGACAATTCTGTGTTAATAAGGAGCTGGGGAATACAGGTTCTGTTAACCCTGTGGTGGCCAGAGGGGGAAGACCCTTCAGAAGGGGCCTTGTTTTCCTCAGGTTTTGTTGTTCTTATGATCTGTGATTTTCTTTATTCTGCGTACACATTCAAACCAAATTATTGCAAGCTAAGCACAGACCTAAATCACAGGCAGAAACCAAATCACTGAACTTTATGCTTCTTTTTCTTCCCTCCATCCCATTGACATCTCCACCTACCTCACTGACATCTCTACCTCTGTGCATATGTCTTCACCAGCTCTTTTCAGAGCCCCTCATTTTCTTCTCACAGTTTTCCTTTCCTTTTGGAGTATGTCAGTCTGCCTCCTTTCATGTTTCTTCTCATTGTTAAGGCATCCAAACCTTTGTTGAGTGTCCCACTGGGTTCCACAGATAAAAACAAAGCTTTTGAGCCCTTGAGCTGATGGCTGAATGTCTGTGTCTTGAGGTGATCTCACCTCAAGCAGATCCTTCAAACACATTGGTGCTTTCCCCATGGGGAGCTCAGCTTGAGCTGTGGTGGTCAGCAGTCCAAGATGAACAAAAAATGGAACAGTTGCATCTCTGATGTTGGTCTCAAGTATATAATTCTGTCAATTAAACTACTCTACAGGCTACCCAACACCTAAATACTGTGTAGGAGAGGTAGTATTGCCAAACAGCAGGTACAAATCAAAGGAAAGTAGAGAGTTCACCGCAATGTTTTATTGAGTTAAGGGGTGTTTGGGCTGCCAGTAGTTTACGTGAGTTCATTAATGAAAACATACATAAAAATCACTGAAATGACTGAAGGTTGCTAAAACATAAAAATACCATCTGTGGCTTGGCACATCCCATACCTTGCTGAGGACTGGGAAACCACTGTAGTTTTATTCTGTTCCTACATGCCTTCACTGCTGGGCCTTGTGGAGGACATAAAATAGGAAACAACCATAATGAGGCCAGTTTCATCTTTTAATGACACTTGAATGACAACTAAATGCAAACTTCATTAAACAAAGACAATTCTTGCTGCACACCCTCAGAAATGGGAAGTTAAACCAGCAGGATCTTACACAGGACAAGCCTCTGTCTCCAGCTTTGCTGCTTCCTCAGGTTTCTGTTCAATAAAGTCACAGTAATTTGGAGCAGAGACACAGTCCAAAGCAATCAGCTCTTAGCCAGGAAATCCCCCTAATGTCAAGAGCATAAATCTCCCAGCCCACGCAGAGCTTTGCATTCCTGCAGCACATGGGGCCCATTAACGCCCCTCACAGCCCTCAGGAATGGCAGTGCTGGAGCAGCTCTGCTCCAGTGTCCCTCTGCTGCTGCAGCTACTCTGTTTGCCCCTGGTCCCTTTGGGGATATTGAGGATTTTTTTAGTATTCCAGAAAAAGCCTGAGTGGATCTTCTGCACTGCCCCAGAGCCCGTGCCAGATGCAGCAGGAGGGGCTGGAAGCTCTCTTACTTGGCTGGCTTTGAGGACAGTCATGGTGCTGAATTCCTGAGCAGTGCCAGCAAACCCTGTAATTTTGCCTCATTATGTTCTAATGCAGCAGAATGAGACAAAGCTTCAGTTTAGTGGTGTTCTTTTCTGACAAGGCTGAGAAATGTCATCTGTCACTAAGCAATGAAGCTTAGAGAACTCAGCTAAGATTCATCCTGTTCAGATCAGTTCTTTAGAAGCAAGAGGCTCCTACTACACACACACACAAAAAAAAAAAAAAAAAAAAAGTCCTTCTAAGCTCCTCATGCCTTTCACCAAAGCTTTCCACTGCCATATTTACAAGTAGGTCAGGATTAGTTTAGTTAGCAGCATCAGTGGGGGAAAGTGCTCTGGTACCTGGTCCTGGATGTGGACTAGAACTTTTAAATCTAAGAGAGACCATTCGTGGTGAAGGACCTGCAACAGCAGCTCTGTGAGAGACAGGTCTCACTGCCTGCCTTGGCTTCAGCTGTGTTGCAGCATGGAAAGGGAAGTGGGAGCCCAGTGTAGAGCCACAGACAGCTCTTCATACCTGGCTTCACTACCAGGTTTCCTTCCACTACAGCTGGCCAGGGCTATTTGTTGGGGGATAGAACAGCTGGTTTCTTCTCACGTGATTACAGCCTTAAAGAAGGAAATGGGTTGTAAAATATGTGCACTGTTTTCTCACCTGGAGAAAGATAATGCTTGTGTGCATCCTCTTACTGGAAAAAAGGCCCACAGCATACTCATGGAGCACCTTGACTCATCTGAACTAACCCTGCCTGAATTTCAAAGTTATTTATAGTTATCAACAGACATTTGAAAAACAAACAACACCAGCAAAGCCTTTTTTGGCTTTGCCTCAATAAGATGGGATGCACATTGTGTTTGGAACTTGAAAAGTTTTATACACTTTCAGTCTAAAGGGAGGCCTGACTTTGCCCTGTCTAAATGAAAGCCCAACTGTGAACCTCAGTCTTACCAAATCCTGTGGGTGCTGAGGCAGTCAGACAGACTTCCCAAAGCTGAGTGAGACAATTTCAAATGAAGACATTGAGAAGGAGGCATTGGTAGCCTCGCAGGCTGGACATGCACTGGAGATGTGAGAACTCAGAGTCAATCAGGCACGGCAGGATTTGACCTTGGCTCCCTCATCTTAAGAAAACACCCTAAATTCTGAATTCTTACTATTCTGAGGTAGGACAAGCTGATTATCATGTTGTGGAGATTTTCCCAGGAATGCCATTGTTGCTGAAACTGGTGTGAAAGTTCCCACAGAAACCCCTTAGCTCAGGTGCATGAGTTTTCTTTGTTTTCTAGTAAAAATCCATCTCACTGGAAAATTCCCAGTCTTGTCTCAGCATTATCCTTATAATTTGCACCCATGGACACACAACTGCAGGTGCATTTTGTTTTCCAGAACTGGCCAAAAAGGAACCTGTGCCTGTAGTTTTGCTAAGCCCCATGAGAGGCACAAATTATCCTCCCCTATAACTGAGAACAGAAAACCACACTCACAGTAATTTGCAGGTACAAAAGGAGAAAATATTTTAAAAAAGGAAGAAAAAAGCCAAGGCCCTGTCTCATAGCAGGGATTTGTGTCTATGAGATTCAAATGCATATTCAGAGTGTGAAAGGGCACCAAGCAGTGAAAGGAGAAGTCATGGGTGAGAAAGAGAAGTACCTTCAAGCAATTTAAAGCTGTGCCAGGAAAGCAGGAAACCAAGCTGAGGAGGTAAAAGACATTGTGGAAGGCTGTGTGATATTTAGTGAACTCCTTGCCCTTGACATCTGCTGCTGACCAAAGAGATGGGCACAAAACATCTCATAGCTGAGCCTACAGAAATTAAATCACATTTACTGCCATTGTGAGGTTCTTTCATTCTAGTACAAAAAGTAGAAAAATTCTACTCATCCTACCACTTTTAGTTCATGGCATTTCTGATGCTGGAAAGCCAAGCTCCTGTGTGAGTGCCAAAGAATCCATGTAGTAGTCCAAGCCCATGAGCAGGGATTTTTCAAACCAAAACCAAGGTGGGCCAATCTATGATGGTGTCATGGAATCACAGAATGGCCTGGGAGGCTTGGTTGTCATGTTCCCAGGCAGAGCACCTTGGGCAGCAGTGCTTTGGCTCTTGGATCCCCCCAGGAAGCAGCTCCTGTGTTGCTGTGTTTGTTATAAATTGAGGGATGCACGGGTAATTTTGTCCTTTAACCTTTGTGAAGAAGCAGACCCCAGTCATATCCCTGCTCAGCTCCTTTTCTCCAAACTACAGCTGAGTTTCAGCCTTTTCTGCCTCCCTTTGTGAGGCAGCTGCTCCATCCCCTTCACTTCAGCTGTCTTCCTCTGCACCTTCTCCAGCTCCACCAGGTCCCCACTCTGTTTGATACATCAAAGCTGAGATGAATTGTGCTGGGTTTGGTCTGCAGAACCTTCTGCCTCGTGTGACAAAGGGACACTGCACAAATTATGAGTCACACAGCCCTGGCTGATACAATCTGGAGACCAAGAATTATCTCTAACTCATAACATATTGTGTATCAATTATTCCATAATTAATAAATGTTTCCTCATTTGTTTGTTTTAATTTCTGCAATCTGTTCATGAATAGTTTGTGAATATAAATAGTACAAAATCCAGGGAACAAATTGTGCATGGAATTATCTGCTGAGCTCCCTTTGTCATGAGTTTCTCGCCCTTGTCTTAGTTAAATTGGCACTCTAACTTCTTGCACATTCCTTATTTTTAATCACAACCTTGTGAGAATCCCCTGGAAGTACCTTGCTTGCCTGTTCCTAACAAAACAGATCAACTTGCAGCTGGATTAAAGTACAGTTGATGAGAAAAGCATTTCATTGTTCCATCTAACTACCCCCTTCTCCCTGTTTCCTTCCACTGTGAACTGTCTAGTTAGCAGATTATTTCCTACAGCAGAAAAAAAGCCATCAGGCCTTTGGGAGGACTCCAGCTCTGCTAGGAAAGCTGCTGTGCTGATGGACCAAATGCTTCCAGCTCCACCCTTTTCCTCTGTCTTTTCTTGCCATCACCTCAGCACATTCCCATGGTCCCAGGCACCCAAGTGGATTTGCAGACCCAAGTCCTGTATCCTGTAGTCAGACATAGAGTTGTACCAGGGGATTACAACATCCAGTAATTTAGATCAGAAATTAGGAATTGGCTGGAATTGTTGGTGCCATTTATGAAATATAACAATCTCATATTTCCCATAGGTACAATTTATTAATGATGGTTGGGATGGGAGAAGATAAACTGATGATACGGATATTCATGCTCTAGAGCCATGAATAACCTAAAATGTCAGAAGCACAGAAATTTAGCCTAATTCCATAGATCTAAATAGCTCAGGATTCTTTTAATTGGGTTATGTATTTAGTTTAAATGAGCATGAGATGGCTCTAAGTAGTCCCTGAATAATAAGATTACCAAAGGAGATGGATTGAAACCAGAACCAGAACCCTTTCTCTAACACTCCCCAGTCAGGGACTTTTGATTATATTCCCGTCATTCCCACTTTGGATTTTGCAAACAAAGATCTGGCAGATGCTGTCACATGCAAACAGGGCCTCAGGTTCAGTGCTTGGACTGGTAAAATCATGTTTGTATGCAAGATGTGGCAGGTCCTAGGAGGGCTGGGGACACATGCTAAGCTTTAGCTTGCTCTCTCTGATCCTTTGATCTCAGCAGTCTCTGAAATTAAATGTGCCACAGGGAACACTTTTGCCAGCCTTTTCCCATTCAGTTAATTGCTAACAAAATGTGTGTCTCCTCTCTGGATGCTGTGAGACCAAGACAATGACATCAGTGGACAAAACCAAGGCGTAAACACTACTGATCTTGCCTCTCCAAAATTCATTCTGTTAACACATACATAAATTAGAAAAAAACATTGATTTTCCATTCTGTCTCTTTCTGGGAATGAACACACGGAAAAACACCACTCATCATAGGAGATGAATGAAATATCCCTCCACTGCCATTAAGTCCAGGGAATACAGACAATGAGAGACACACAGGGAAGGACTTGGTGTTACAGGCAATGGAAATGCCATTTACCCAGGCTTTAATGCATAGGAAGCTTCCATAAGGAAGAACAAACAGAATCACTCCAATCACAGCGTTTGCCCAGGATCACCCAAAGTCTAACATCAGTTTTGCTTGGAGAATTGGTATTTCCAAAAGAAGATTTCTTTTCCCTCAGAAACAGGGTTTTAGAGTAAATCGGAATATTTGTTAAAAGTTTTAGGAAGGCACGCGGGTTGTGGTTAATACATGAACAAACCCTGAAAAAAATGTTTGATTTTAAACTGAAACAAAATAGTTTTCAATTTTTTGTTTAAGTATTTTGCAAGAAAGCCAGAAATTATGTCTGAACAGCTGTTTTTATCAGATCGGAGTCAGCTTGAGTATTGTATGTGTACCAATAAAGACAAATTTGCAACTCAGTGTAACTCCTCTCAGAGGAGTTTATATAAACTCCTGCCAAAACCCACCCTGTAACTATGTCCATCCAAGTGGTGCACTTTCCCCTTATGATTTCCCCAGCAGCTCAAGGACATTTAGTCTGAGTAAAGACTAAATGCTTTCTGCAGGGCCATGATGGTGAATGAGTACACTGGGAAAACTCCACTCTTCTCTACAGCCAAGTTGTTCATTCTCTCACTTCTAGGGCTGTATTTTTCTAAAGATTGAGTTCTGACGTTCTCTAACCATCCTTTATTTTCACAGGACACTGAAGTGAATTATTTCACTTCTGTGCTTCCAGGAAAAGCCAGCAGGAAGCCCTTTGTTTCCCTTTCTTCCTCCTTTGTGCTAAGGGGATTTATTTAATACAGCTGGGAGGTCAGGCCCCCAGAGGTCTATTTGTACGTAATTCTACAACTGCCTTGCATTATAAAAGAATGCAAATGCAATATGTATTGACTCTGTGGGTCACAGTGGCACATCTTGTTTGGGGAAATATTGAAGTTATCTGTAAGTACATAAATAAGGGAGTGCACTGAAGTATGCTGTTTTTACAGAGTGCCTCTGCCTTACTTAATAACACAGAAGAAACAGCTGATCAAAACCAGAATACAAATGGCATAAATTTGAGGGAATTACGAGGAGATAATTCAGATTTAAATCCTTTGATAAAAGGGGACACAATTTAGCAAGATGAGTCCTGTAGCCACGTAAATGAGAGCAGAGCTTTTTATTGAACCTATTTGTTTCAGTAATTGTCGTGGGGCAGCCCCCTCACCACTCAGCCTTTCATCTATCCTTAACAAACACTCTGTAGCTTTTCTTGAAGTGGAATTATTGTTTTGATGAATTCTGCTAGAAACTAAAGCAGGATTACAAAGCCAGAGCTGCAATGAAGTATACTGGGCACTTAGGGAGAGATGAAACTTCACTTTGTACTATTTTTTCCAGTCAGCCAAGAATTGTGGACCTAACTAAAAACAACAAACTCTTGCTGATTTTGAGGGGGCTTGGGTAAACAATACTACTGAGATCTAACACCAGAGAAGCCTATAGAAGTTTGCCTCCATTGACCACAGGATGTTTCCTTTAAGAAGAATTGTACTAAGCAATAGTGATTAATATTTACAAAAAACCTTACTAACCAGTTCCCAATAAGATTATTGAGCTTTGAAATTTCTTGCCAAAAGATACTGCCAGAGTCCCACAAGAATTTAAGGGGAGGCTGGACAGGTCCAAGGGAAAAAAGATAATGGAGGGTTGTATGTAGAAATCTTCATCTATTTGTAGAAATCAGTAGAAATCTGCAGTCAGTTCAGGAGGCTGTGAGTATCTAGAGACTGTGAGTGGAGTATCATGTATGTTTGCCCTTTTCTTGTAGTACTCCTTGGGAATTTACTGTTGTAAATAGGTTGTGAAAGATTTTTAACTTGAACACTACAGCCACCCTTTACAGACTTTTTATGTCTTTATACTGTGATTGATCAGGAGGAAGCACAAGAAGGGTTCCCATGAGGATCCTGTGAGGCCTGCCCCAGGACAGGCAGTGTTTCCTTGGGCTGGCAATGTGGGCTGAGGAAGGATGATCTGTGTGTAGTCCTACCATGCCCTCACATGAGTGCTCCTCTCTCTATTGTCTGATATCCCAATCCAGCACAACACAGGTTAATGATCTAACAAACAGCTCACATAGATGACAGCAGCCATGAGACAGATTGTTGATTTCCCACCAGAGATGTCAAAATTCACTCTGTATTTGGAGCTGGGTGAACAATAAACTTCTCTTAGACAAAAGGAAATGCTGTGCAATAAACATAATCTGAGATGTTAACGCATTAATTAGAATAAGTTATTAATGTTGTGTTGAGTCAAACTGATATGTAACCTTGGTGTGGGTTTACAGATTCCATTAATTTAATTCCTAAATGCACATTTTCCCCTGAATGAAATAAATCCTGTTTCTTCCCATTTATCCTGGTGAAAATACAAAGCTGTAAATTAGTCACGCATCCAACAGTGCTCCAACACTGTTTTTATATTTGCATAAAGTCAACATGCAAGGTAAGGCTTTTTCCAGAGAGAGGGTTCTCATGAAAGGTGATGTTCAAGACAGGCCAGAGCTCAAGCAGGACCTGCAAAGCTGGACTTGGGTGCTGTAGGATGTCTGTAAGACCACAGAAAGTGACAGCAGTTGTCTCAGTTATTGGAACTTGGAGCAGAAAGTGACCCAACAGGAGCACTAACAGGCTTCTTTCCTCACCCTTTATTCAATGTAGTAGGATGACTCCACTAATGAGATACTTTTGTTCACAGAGTTTTAAGATGGACTAACTCATCTCTATCAGCACTGATGTGTTGAAACTCATCCAGCAACCCAGAACGTAATTTATCTGCCTAACACAAAAAGATGTTAAGATAAGCTTGCCCCTTTTCCATTTGCTTTCTCACATCCATTGATCTCATAAATTAAATGTCTTTCCTGTATTTTGGCATGGCCATGAAGCATCTCCCAAGGGTTTCTGTGGTAGGCTGGGGACTCTAAAGTGACTTACCCAATACCTTTCCTAAAGCTGTCACCTGAATTGTCATATATGTTGTTTTTGCAGACAGAAATACTTACAAGTGGTTCTACTAACAGGTAGAACTTTCAAACATTTTTAAAACAGATTGTGACAAGATAACAGTCAACATTAGTAGGAATGGTGATATGTTTTTCCTTTGGAAACCACATGAAAATCAGGAGAGTGGCCTGAAAATGCTCAGCTTCACTCTTGAGTAGTCATGTTTACCTTATGTAGGAATAGTTTATCTCATTTCATGTTCGCTGGGGAAGCCACTTCTTGAATTGTACTCTCCAATAATTGAGGAGACGTGCAGGATTAGATCAGGATTTATAATGAGGGGAGAGCAGCCCTGAGGCAGATGCTCTTAAGCAGAGCTATAATTTACTGGCAACCCTATCTAAGATATGGTCAGTCAATAAGAAAGCCTCAGAGGACTTCAGGGTAGCCACAGCGTCAATCAACCTGCTGATTTCTTCATAAGGAATACCAGCTGGTTACTAAACCACGGGGGGCAGACAATAAAATTGAAGAGTTAGGGACAGAATAATGATTTGTTTCAAGTGGGAAACCAGGAAAATAGTTTGAAACCTATTTCACTTAATTGCTTGCTTTGCTGTCATTACTCCATTACTATTTGTAGCAGAATTGGTGACAAGAGACTCAGCTGAAATTCTAAACTGATTAAGCTGAAATGGAACTACTGTGCTCACACTGTGCCTTCACTACCCATTGCTGAAGGCTCTGATACAGCATTCCCCATATTTTCTTTCTTGATTTACACAATACACTAATATACAACCCAGCATCTCAGCCATGGTTGGAAGTGCAGACTATGGCTTTGCTTTCCCCTGGGATTCTATCTCATTTACTTTGTCTCTTCAGTTTCTTCCCACAGTTCTCCCCATGTGTCTAGAGAACCAAGACAAGCACTCCCATGATGAATGACTCACTGAGAAAGAATCAGAGAGACTTTGAACTTATTTTAGCACAACTTCCCCAGGAAGAACGACCCCAGAAGTCTCAACTGCATGCAAGACTAGAGATAATCCAGGCAGATTTTTGTGGTGTGACTGCCTAAGATGGGCCTGAACCAGGTGGAGATGCTATGTAGTGATCACAGACCCAGTTCTGGGATGGACACAAAGTCCAGTGTGCAACCTGCCCGTTACTGGGCCAGTGAGAACCTGGAGCTCTGACTCCTGTTCCCAGCACTGCTACTGGCCCAGTGTGTTGGCTTGGAAGTCTGTCACCCCTACCACTCCTCTAATTCATCTGCCATCCTGTGGCTTTTTTTGTATTTATGGAAATTATGGAAAAACCAGAGCAGCTTGGCTACATTAAGGATTTCTAGGTGCTCAGCAACTGTTGTGGTATGATAAATTGGGCTAACCTGCCCATGCAAGGGGATTTGCATACACACTAAACTATTTCAGGATGGACCCACCAGTTCTGCAGAGCCTGCACAGAAAGTTTGAGATGCTGAGCTTGCTCAGGAATCTCTGCTTGGCCCAGCATAACCCATAATGTTCATGGATTTCTGCATAGGAAATCTCACATAGAAATACAGGGAACTCAACACCTGGAGATTCAACTTTTGCTTTAGATATCAAGCACCAGCAGGTGTTTTGGTTTTGATTTTTTTTTCTTTTTTTTCCACTTTATTTTTAGGCATGGTGATCTCTAATTCTCCTATTAAGTTCAACTAGAGTTGGAAGTTGAAAATCTAGTTTTTAATTTCCAAATTAGACATGCTTATATTTTCTGGGCATGAGTTTTCCTCCTAGTAGCTGATACTCTAAGATATCAATAACCATGGGCATGCTGCAAACACCATGGTTATTGATATCTTACAGTATTAGCTGTTAGGAGGAAACTAACTCTATCCCAGCCAAAACCAGGACAAGTTGTTAGGTTTGACCAGCACTTTGAGATCCTGTGATGGAAGATGCTGTAGAGTCTTGATCCATGTGCATGATCCTCTGTAAGTGTGTACACTGGGCCCATTGAAAGTCCCCACAGTGCAATCATCGCTGCACAAAAGAGATATAAAGCTACTTGTCCCTTGCAATTTGCATGTACTTTGCAGTTTAGAGCACAGAGGATATCTGCTCATCTTTCCTTTCATGGAGGAAAGAGCACTTGATTATTTCTTGTAGTGGGAAATGATATGAGATTTTCTTTTCCAATTGCTGTAGGGCCACCCCAAGTACAATCTTCTAACAGCCTGTCATCCTAGTTAAATAAACCAGCTTGGGAATGGAAAAATTTGCCCAGCCTGCACAACAATCCAGCTGTGTCCTGGCTGGAGGCAGGGACAGACCTCCTCAGAGGCTTTGTCTCACGTTTTTCTGGGTCTCCAGCTATTACAGCTGTATTTCCACAGACTTTCCTGTGTCATCCCTGGGAAAGACAGCTGGGCATGTCTTTTTAGGCCCAGGAAGAGCAAAATTCCTCATGATCTCCACAGGAGCAGGAGCAGTTTCCAAGCCTTCATCAGGCTTTGTTACTCCATCTCATATAAGAGGCAGGCAGAAACACAGGCTCAGTCTAAAGTAACTTGAAGGGTGTGGCAATTTTAGCAATGGCCTAATTAGCTGAATGAGGCTTTCTGTGTCAGACATGACTCTAGACAAGTCAAATGGGGAGGAACCATTGCTTGCAGCACCTCCAGGCCTTGGCCCTACAGAGCATGCCAGTGATGTGTTGTTGAGTCTGTTAAAATGTTCTGCATTACAACCCTGAGCCCACCTGTGATGTATGTTTGAGGATCTGATTTCCTCAGAAAAGTGCCATGGAATGCTGAGCACCGTGTACCTGTATTTTACATAGGATGTGTATCCTTTCCACAGATCCTGTGTCCTTCAGGGTCAAACTCACAAGTGGGCTCAGAGATCTTGGTGCCTGTTTACTTGTGCCAGTGCCAGGAGTACAGTTTGTGTTACTAGAATGATGTAAGATCACTATAATGACATGAGAAGGCAAGCAAAGGCACATAAAAATGGCAAGACTAGGGGAGAAGATGGCCAGAAAACCACAATCCAAGCATATCTATAATTTTCTGACCTAATCTTATGAGACCTTGAGGTTCTGGAGGTCAACACCTAATTTTATCTGAAGGTGAAACTCACTTAGTGTCTTCTATCTGCAAGTTCAAATGGTGCCAGTAAGGAAGTCACAGTTATTTTCTCTGTTCTACTAGACCAGAACCTGAGGAAAAATGACTTATTTCAGGTTGCCCAGAGAGTCAGTAGTGAAGGCAACATAAGGAGTTGGGTTTTAAGTCCTAGCAGAGAGAGTGCAGAACAGCTTTTCAGAGCCCAGACTACAGGCAGGGATAAAATCAGACTCAAAAAAAGTGACCAAATGAAATTCTGGTTTTGGAAGGTAAATTAAATCCCCTTTTATTCTGCAGCCTGGGGAATGAGCATGTTTTGGGTCCAACTGTGTGACATTAATCACAATATGGAATATTTGAGCCAAAGGTCATCCACAGGGGGCCAACTATTAACATATGGGATTTATCTGTCTACTTCTTCCATAAAGATGCAGTGTGCTGGATAATTGAACTTCTGAGTGCCAGTGTGGAGTGTAGTCTGGTTTTTTCCACTGCTCTTTGTGATTCGATCCAGAACCATTTCCTTTCACTGTATACTCAGAAGGAGAGGAAGCAAAGGTGGCATCCTGATCTTCATTATTAATACACAGGAAAACTTGGAGGAAATCCCTTTTATGCCTCTGGCTTTGTGTAAAGAAAACCCTGTCTGAAGTCATATTGTTCAGCTCCTATATATATGTTCATCTATGTGCATAGCAGATGTTTCTCCAAATACGTAACTGATGTTTCTGCAGAATTATGGTATGGAAAAACATCCATAGCAACCTGCATTCCTGTTGATTTACTTCTATTAAATTAAAAATCTAGAAAATAAGTTACATTTAAAGTGGCTACAGGGGAATAAAGAAAACCACAGTCTCCTGTGATTCAAGTCAGTGTTTTCAAAGGGGAGCAGGCAACAGGGAGGCATTTGGCCTCAAATTGCACAAAGCTAAAGAAATTCTGAGGAAGGCATCTAGCTGAAGCTGGTCAGGTGCTGCCTTGTATAACCAGCAGAAACACTTCCAAAGCAACTAGTCCAGTTCTAACAGTCAGGGTAGGAGGCACAAATCTGTCTGTTCTACAGACATTTAGGGTAGGAGGCACAAATCTCTCTCTGACAGTATCTACCTCTTCCCCAGCCTTCATGACCTGCTTAGACGAGACATCTGCTTGCAGACAGCTAAAACTAAGCAAGGGGAATCCCACAGCAGCTGACTTCACTTGTGTCTGCCCCTATAAAATATTCCACTTTGTTTCTGCTACAGTAAAATTGTTATTACTATTATTTAAGGTTATAATGTGGTAACACTCAAAGGCCAGGTATGGTGCAGGCACAGCATAAAATGCAATTCCCTGCCTCACAAAGAGGGATTTAAATTAAAGGATGATTTTGTTTTTAATTCTGCAGTTTGACTACAAAAAATACAAACAGCAACAGGCAATTAAAATACATAATACTTGATTCATGTGATATCAAAATGCCAAGGAACATATTACAAATGTCCTGTGATGATCATATAATAGTATGTCTATGCACTTTTGGCTATAATATTAAGGAGGGAATTTTTTCATATTAAGTATTTCCAGTGAATCATTCTGTCTAAAGTGCAGCCAGTTTATTAATTTTTTAAAATTCCAATACACTGCTTTTCATTTAAAATAAAATGGTAATGTTTTACTTCATATATTGCTTTTCATCTAGAAAGATCCCTGAGGCTTTTTTGAGCGCTTTCTAGAGTTTCAGTACCCACAGTGCTGGGGGAAGAAGGCTTGTCATGAGTCAAACACAGTTGTGGCCAAATTTCTTCATCACGTGAACCATGGACTGTAATTTTCCTGTGGGCAAAAGGCAAAAGGCACATATGATGTGCCTTAAAGAAGGAACAGGAATTCCAGGAATCTGAGTGGCTCACAGATGGGAGACAATGCTGACCATGTGTTCCTCTCTTAGGGGCTGCAGCTCAGCTGGACTGACTCATTCCCCTGCCAGGGGTCTGAGGTACCAGGCAGCTCTTGCACCAAAACCAGGCAATGTGATGACTCAAGTTATCCCTTAAATTGCTCCTGAGATGTTTGACTCAGAGCTATCATTTGACCACTGTCTTTTATGAGGCACTGAGTGAGGAATTATGACAATACAGTAACAGAATAATCTCAGCCGCTGCTGGTGTTCAGGTGTGTCCCTGTGAGTCCTTTCAACTTTCTGCCCCTCACAAATCTTCTTTCTTGCTTCTGTCCAGCAACAGTTTTCAGGTCTGGATACTGCCATGGCACAGCACTACAGTAATTTCACAAAACACAAGATAATTCTTTATATGTGTGGACTTTGCTAAATCTGCGCCTGCCAGCGATGCTCCATAACCACACACTTAAACTGAACATAACTCTGGAACAAAACACCATGAAAAATGCCCGTGCTCCTTCAACAAGCCATGGTAAGAGACACAGAGGTTTTTTTAATTTTGCTTCAGAAAAGTGTTACATTCAATTTAAAGGTGTGGATGTGCAGGATCTGCTAGGAAGACCATACATATCACAACAAAATAGCTGTCTGAGCCAAGGAAGGGTTGGGAAACACTGATGTAACGTGTCAGATTTCAGAGGAGAGACAACTGCCTGTGCAGTGTCTAAGGCAACAGAGATAAAAAACTTGATCAGGCCTACTACGAAGTGTCTTTAGAATACAAATTGTTAATGATTGCTTATAGAAATGATATGGAGAGGTCTCTAAGGTCAAGAATGCAAAAGATAGGGAAACCTAGCATTCTGCTGGCCTTGCAGTTAATTTTATTTTGTTGCTGTTTGCAATTTTCTGGCTATAAACTATTTCCCCCTCCCATGCTTCAGATGGAGGATTGCTCACAGACTAGGGAACTAATCAATATTTATACTGCCTCATTCATCCAGGCACATCATTTAACCACATTTATTTAAAAAGAATCAATTTTTATGAGGTTTTCTCCATATAGTGTCCATGAGCACCATATACAGAACAACTATATCCCACAACACTCCTGTGAAGGAAAGAATGCTGGGGAATGAGGGCTGACACTGTGACACTGTGAACATGGACAACACAAATTGTTGTCCAGATTGGCATGTCACAAGGGACTTTTGGAGGAGCATTGAGTATTATTTAACATTTCATTTGTTCACAGGACAGCTCTGATTGTGTATGCAGGTGCTTGGCAGCAGGCTTGAATTGAACCAGTTGTGACAATGGCCACTGGTCCTCTGCATTTCATTTATTTCCCAGGTTTCAATCTGGCTGCCTTTTATTCCTAGTGGAAGAACAGCTGCACACAAAGACCTGAACAGTCTTTTAGTGCGTACCAGCACTCCGGATTTCAGCCCTGCCTCACAGAAGACGTGTTTCTCCAACTCATTCTTCCTTTTTTCTACCTTCCCATCCTGGGGCGGAGGGTTATTTTGGATAAATTCGGTGGAAATAGCTCCATCTACTGAGCACCCATCACGCTTGCTGCTGGGCCCTCTGGGGCTGGGGGTTTTGCAGGGAAAGGATCTGTCTCCACAGCCCAAGGGATGCTGAATGCTCAGGTCCTCAAATTACTGAGCTCCCCAGATGAGGCTGAAGCTTTCCATCCCTGAGATGACTCCAGTCGCTGTGCTGTGATTCAAGTCATCTGTTTTGAAGAAACGCAAAATAATCCCAGCGATAAATATACAAAAGAAATCTATTTAATCCCAGCGTGTATCCCGGTGTGTAAACAAACATTTCATCCCCAAATGTCTTTGTTTGGGTTCATTCCCAAGTCTGTGCACGCTATGGCGCGTCCCAGATTCTTCCTCATGTCCCCATCGTGCAATGCTCA